>KN469745.1:18269-30296 GCA_000787095.1 Periophthalmodon schlosseri
GTGCTCATGTTCTGCACTGGCTCCTGTGGCTCAGACAATAGACTTTAAAGCAGCTCTGCTTGTGTACAAGTCTCTCCATGCCTAGCACCAATGTTAGTGCCATATGTACCATCTCACATTCTGAGGACTTCAGGGACCAACCTCCTGCTGTAGTCCTGCTGTTGTCTTGCTTTAGTTTGTTTGTCTGTTTAGCTGTGTGTATGACTGAAAGTTTTTTATTCTGCACTCTTTTAATGTTCATTTGTGCTATACAAATAACCTTGCCTTGCCTTTGGAGAGGAGGAACTTTGAGACGTTTAAACCACTCACACTCTCCATGGTGTGATCTGAGGAGCCACAGTCAGCTCTGCTCTTTCATACAAACACCACGGCTCCCCCACAGGCTGCAGCAGTGTCCTGCCTCTGAGCCCAGAAGCCTACATTTATGGGGACATGCCTGCATTATGGGACTAAACTCAAGTCCCTATAAGGTAAATCTTCTTATATGGTATTAACGACATGGTTTAAAGTGAAGATATTGGCTATTTTAGGTTAAAGCTGACCTATTATGCAAGATTGACTTTTTTGAGCTTGTAACTGTGTTATAATTGTTTCCCTTCTCATTGACCCTTTAAAGTTGTATTTGGAGTGATTCATGCATGTTTGACTAATCTTTATTCTCCTGTATTGAAGACATCATTGCTCCGATCTACCCCCGTTTTCACTGCCACTGGTACATGCCCACTGTGACCACTTCTCTAATTTTATTTTCTTAATCAGTGATACACACAGGATTCAACAGCATCACATAGCCATTTTGGCGTAAATGAAAAAAATTTGCTACCCGATAGTGTGATGTGCAGCTATCCATAGGAGGGGCTGACACCATGCGGCTCTTTCTGATGACATTTGAGGTGATGTCAGCTCCCAATGGGCATCGCAGTTTCTTTTCTCAAGTTGTATTAAATCAATGTTGCAATTTAAAATGCCCAACTTATAATGATCCAGGGGTGTCAAAGATAATAACTACATTTTAGCAGACCCAGTCTTCTTTAAGGTTTAGGTTAAGTTTAGGCCTGTCGGTTTCTGTTCTGTTGCATGACGAACAGGCGCAGAGGCACGGGGATTGTTCTGTAGATCTTTATTGTTGGTTACAGCAACACAGTTGGGTTAAAGGCAACGTCCAGCAAAATTCAAAGCGGTGAGCGGTGTCTGAAGCAGAGTCTAGTGCAGAGTCTTAAGCGGTGTCCAAAACGGAGTCTAGTAGAATCTGGTGCAGAGTCTAACAGGGTGAGATTGTACCAAGGTTTTTATACTACTAGAAGAGTGGGGTTAAACATTCTATAGATAAGAAATTTAAAGCAAAGTTGAACAAGGTGGGTATTTTATAACCCTCCCAGAGTGGGGGTTACAGAGTAAGGGGCTACAGTGTTATCGTCCCTTAGTGTGATATATGGCCACTGCTGCATGGGAAAAAGAACGTTTTGCACCTTTGTAAGAAAGTAAGCAATGCATTAAATTTGTATATTGTCCACAGACCTTAGACTATATATATATAAATGGACAAAGCCAACTTGCTAGCCCCCGCATTCCTAATAGGAAGTGAGCATGGGCGTGTTTCCAGCTCCATTGACTCTGGATTCAATTCACTGTCTATTGAAAAACTCGTCCTCGTCCTTTTGGTCTTAAAATGTTCGTATTAACCCACTCTACATGATCTTGGTTTTTATTTCACTATTTTGTCTGTAAATCAAGACATGAACATTAATAATTAAAGTGTTTCCACTGTGCTGGGCTGTTTGAGTGTCTGAAGCAGCACATGCGAGGTACTGTCTCCCTGATGGTCCAGCCCTGATCGGCCTTATGTTTAAGTAGAATTCAGGTACAATATAGATTTTGCAGTTTACAAAACTGGAATCACACTTTGCCATTAATTATAACTGTGCCAAAGAGAGCCAGTGTGGGTCAGTGCCTGGTGCAGCTCAAAGCATGACTGACAGCAGCTTGTGTAGTGACACTGTTTTGAGGAGGAGATGCAGCTTGCTGCGGATATGAGATATCTGCAAAATGTCTCCAAAAAGCAGTAGAACACAGGGATTGACCTGGGTTTATTCCAAACTGAGTGACTCTAAACCCCCTCTGTACCTCAGTACCCTCAGGGCCAGGGGCTTGTGTTAAACCAGAACAGTTTAGGAGAATGTATGTGTGATCATCACATTCTCTATCATGAATGAGCTTCTCTAAAATCCAACTGAAACTGCAATGTGGCCTTTGGATGAATGACCAGTGAGTGTGGTAGTGGCACACTGAGGTATGGAATTGCACCCGAGCCAGAGAGTACGCTAAGATCGGGCCTAATGTCCCCAAGTGCATCATCTTACAAATAATTAAAGACCTTCTTTAAAAATTATGAGCTTTCAATACTAATGGTTTAATTAATAATAACACCAACCCAGAATATCTTCAATAATGCACAATTTTTGTTAAAATAATAATAATAATAAAAACATTTCAGTCCAAGCAGCATAAATGTTGTAAGAAGTGTTCAAAATATGAAAAAAGATGAGAATGTTTGAAGAAAAAAAATTCACTAGTCTCCTATTGCACAAAGAAAAAGAAAGACTTTTACATGTATCCGAGAATATATCTTTTGCATAAAACAGTAGTTAGAGTCCAGAGTCTGTTCTGGTAAGTTTAGAGCCGCTGGTTTAATGCGTGCACCCTGCAGACTGAAGAGCGCCTCTCCGGATAAAACCAGGAGAAAATCCCGCGGGGGAGTCCCCACTACTGGACAGTGCGGGGGAGTCCCCACGGGGCCCGTGGTGCCCCGTGCTGTCCAGTAGTGCACTATCCTCGCTCTTGTCGGTCGTCGCTTTGCAGAATCCCGGGGAGATAGCGCAGAGCAGGATGTGGCGTCTTTAAGAGTTCAGAAACTTGAAACCGTGTTTGCGCAACAATCAGCGCGGCTCCCAGCCGCCAAAGTGTCTAGACTGGCACATGATGGCGGGAACCAACCAATGGCTCCACAGCTTCCCTCTGGGGCCCACAGACCGAGAGAGAGAGTCCAGGGAGAGAGCGCGTCAAGCCCGCTGCGGCGCGCGCGCACAGGAAACAGGCCTGTCCACAATAAAGTTGGGTTTCTCTGTGATGATGATCGAGTTTACAGTAGTCATTCTGTCTTGTAACTCTGGACCAATCTAAACACTTTAAAAGGCCAATTTATAATATCAAAAATAGGCTACTTAACAAGTGTGCCTTTTACCCTATGTAAATCTGTTTGAAATGTGATGTTATTCAGACTGCATTTGATTTTAAAAGGAGTATTAGATGAAATACAAAACAACTTAAGTCATGTTCTCTTAACCAACATGAAGGTTTGTCTCATACTGTCTCCCGGAAGTGTCTTATTGTGATCGGCCTGGCCTGCCGGTGGAGCGCAGCGGCGCCGCTTTGACACGCGCGCGCGCGTGTGTGTATGGAGCTGCGCGCGCGCGTGCGGAGCGGTGCGTGTCTGAGGGGACTGTGGGGGAGTGGAGACTGGAGTCATTTCTGTTCTCTTTAAAACTACTTGTGAGCACGGAACCCGTGCTGCAGTTTAGCCCCAGGTCTCTACATCTTTGCGCCGTGACAAGATTACCGTGGCCGCTCAAAGACATCGAACACACGGGTCTGAACGCGAGTTACCGGGCTGGAGGGAGGCTTCGGAAAGTGCAGCTTCATTAAGTGGAGAAAGTTTTGGATAAAGACTGTGCGCGTGTGTTTTCGCTGTGGGTGAATGTAAACCGATCCCGCTTAGGTCTAACTATGGTCCGGGGACTGTCTGCGGGATTTCCACGGAGTTATGGAGCAGCTTCTCAAACTTGTGCGCTGATTGTGATCGCTCTCGCGGCTCACTGAGCGCTGGCTGCATGTAGCCAGAGCTCCCGGAGCTCTTTAACGCCGCATATGCGTGATTCTGTGGGCTCTGTCTAATGCTGTCGGACACCCATCACACTGCGAGCCCCCACGGCGCGATCTGTGCGCACCGTGCACACAGGCAGAGCGTGGGGCGACGGGTCTAATCCATGTGGAGGACTGTGTAGGTTGTCTATGTTCAAGACGAAACGTGCGTCTCTTGTACGGCGACTCTGGAGAAGCCGTGTGGTCAGCGACAACGGCGCGCGGGATGGAGCCTCGCAGGCTGATGGCACGCGCGGCGGACCATATGGAGAACGGCGGCCGGTGACCCACGCGGAACCGGGGGATGTGACGGAGTACGTCGACAGGGACGACGAGGAGCAAGAAGACGACCGAGGTGCCATGTGCGTACAGCGGCGGGTAACGTGCTGTCTGCTGGGGGACTGCTGCCTACGGACTCCCACACAGGACGAGGCCGGACCGGAGTGCGCTGAGCAGGGCCCGGTCGGTGCCACACACGGGTTTCTCAAAAGACTCACGGAGCAGAGTCTGGATACCTTACTGCGGGCCGTGGAAAGTAGGGGGGGCGCGCCCGGGGAGTGCGTGCTGGTGCCCGACCTGGACCTTCGGCTGGGGCCGCAGCTCGGCTCCCCGCAGTTTGTCACGTGCAGAACGTTTAGGTGGAGCGACCTGCAGCCTTCGGAGAGGCTCAAAGCGCTGTGCTTCTGTCAGAGCCACGGGGACGCGCACGGCACCAAGGTGTGCTGCAACCCGTACCACTACAGCCGCGTGTGCGCGCCAGGTGAGGAGCGCGCGGCAGGGGTTCACAAGGGGGCTGAAGAACTTATTCATTTGTTTTGTTTTTAAATCACAAACATAGGCTACATGTTTTATCCAGTGTCTCTTCTCAGGAGCAGGGGTAGTGCTTGGCCATACGGCCTGTGCTGCAGCATTAGCATGTGTTAGCCCGGGGCTGAATGAACACATCACAGAACCTCACACTCCTCTGTCTCTGTCCCTGTACCATTTGGCCACTGCGTCCTTTTATCAGCATTTACGGCCCGCGCCACGGTTTATGAGCGGTCCCCTAACTCTGCGTAACTTCGCTCCATGTAGACTGTGATTTAGTTTGCCTTTTGGCATACCAAACACATTACACACATTTGAATCTGCGCAAAACTTTGCTTCCCACATCATCCAATTGAAGGTCGCTCTCAAGTTGCACTGCGGCCTTTTTTTTCCTCCTCTTGTTATTTAGGTGAAGGAGTGCCGATAATATACAGTTTGCATAGCGCTGGCGCCAGACTGACGCTCTGGGTATCTGACTGAGGACTCCAGCAATTACTGGCTCTACTCTTAAAGGGGCCGCAGCACCGACCACAGCACACTGCTTTAGTGTCTAAACCACTGCATTCTATGCGCTGCAGTGCACAGCAGAAAAACAGTTCAACAAAAGGAGAATTCATACTATATGTAGGCTATTTTTATGCTCTATCTATTGTGTGAAACGGGCTCTTTAGGAGAGCTTGGGGGTTTGGCTCATCACGTTTGGCTTTGTAAAAGTGTTGGGGGAGTCTGCTGCTCTGTAGGAACTCTGGCTGTGGTTTGTGTACAGGCAGACAGGCCTATAGGACAGACATGTATCGAGATTGTGTAAAGTTATACAAAGGAAACAGCTCAATATTCAGAAGGAACAAATTAATACATTCAGTGGATTCTCAGTGTTTGTATTAAACCCGAAACCTGCACTTTAATGACAGACTGCGTCAGGATCAGTACAAACATGCTTCTATTTAAATGACAGATCCTCCCCTAACAGTATAGAGTGTGCTCTATGGGGACCTTTTGGACAATGCAAACCTGTGCGGCGCTGTCTGTGCCGATAAAACAGGCCTCCAGACCTACAGCACAGGGACAAGTGTGCATCTCAACTGTCCTGTTCAAACTTGGATCTTTGTCACTGATTCTTGTCTGTTTTTGTGTGTGCAGATTCCCCTCCTCCCCCGTACTCACTGTCCCATTCACAAGAACACAAGGCTGCACTGGGTGAGTACGATCGCACACACACAGAGCAGTAACCCACAGCAGCAGACAGCAGGCGTCGTTCTGGTATTTTTAGCCTTAAACGCAGCTCCAGTCTTTGAAGGCACTTGTGTTCAAAGTGTCTTGGCATTTACCTGTCTTATTTATGTCTTTGGGGAAAACACGTAAGTGCATTTAGTTTAAAGGAAGATGACTTAAGATAAACAGAGCAGCCCGACTATAAATGTGTCAGCAGTAACCTCTGACATGCAGTTAGAGCGGAGCCTGAGCGTGCAGAGAGCATAAAAACAGAAAAAAAGCAATATGTGCAATGCAAAAAGCTATTATAATACAAAGGCATAAGCAGAGGTGGTAGTACTCATTTACATATACTCAGGTACATATACTCAGTTACATTTACTCGAGTAACCTTTTAAAAAAATTCTACTTTTTAGAGTACTTTTCTAGCAGCATACTTTTTACTCCTACTTGAGTAATATTTTTTGAAGTAACAGTACTCTTACTTGAGTAAAAGTTGTGGTTCCTCTTCTCACTGTGAGTAAGTCTACAAGTGACAAAAGGTTTATGTTGACAATATGAAATGATTTGAACATTTGTGTTTCTTGCAGCACCTTCAGATATGATTTAGTTTTGCTCATTTTTGTGTGTTTGAAAATACCAGACTTTTTGCATTATTTAATGTTTTATCCTTCAAATTACATTAACTTCAATTATAAATCAGATGTTACATCCCAACAGTTACTCTTCAAGTTATTCTTACTTGAGTAGTACTTTCCCCAAATACTTTTTTACTCTTACTTGAGTAATTTCTTGGACCACTACTTTGGAGTTCTACTTGAATAATATTAGTTTAAAGTAATGTTACTCTTACTTGAGTACAATCTTTGGCTACTCTGGGCACAAATATCAGTACAGCTATAAAATATATCAAATACAAATTTGAACTGAAAAAACAATTATTTTAGGCATATCATTTTTATGAAGTCTTATGAAGTATAAAAGCTGCTAACTCTGTAGTTTAGACCTCTACAATCATGTTCTGGAATGAATGGGGTTATACCTGTTAAAATACAAAGAGGTTGGAATTGTGTCATCACAGATCATGGAATTTTCAGATAGGCTAATGTTAAACCAATGTGGATTTTATGATGCTAAATGCTAAACTTAGCATTCATTCAAATGTATTCTGATACTATAGAGTGATTTTTTTATTTTTCTGTGTAATCCCTCAGTCATCCAGGTCTGATCCATAACAAAAAAACACCTTTTTGTTTACTTTTTCTATTGTTTTTTCCAATGCATCCCAATGGACGTAAAGTTTGAAAAGGGATATTATGCAAAATCAATTTTTTGGAGCTTTCTACCTCATTATAACACTGTTCCAGTCATCAAAAACATGCCTGAAGAGTTTTTAGATGGCATCTATGCATGTCTGAGTAATTTAGTGATCTCTTCCGGGCCCTATCGTTTGGCTGTAAGATTCTGTCCAGTGCTCAGCCCACAAGTCTATGTCACCCATGCTCCCACACTACAATTTACCATATATATACAAAAACAGGATCCAAAACTGTAAACAGCAACTTGACAAACCTGATGTGATGTGCAGTAGTTTCATTAGCAGGATGCACGCTGATTGTGTTGTGATAGCGCTCTGAAGAGGGAGTTACTTAGCACAGAGAGCAAAAGGAGGGGAGACTCAGAGCATCAAAAACAAAAGTGAGCGAGAAACTTATAAAACGTGTTAATACATTGTTTTAAGCAAATATAGCATTTTCAAAACAATAAAAGGTAACATGGTGATCTAAATATGTTATGTGTTGGCAGTTAATACCCCATAGAAGTAAAATACCCCCTCTTTAGATCTCATTTGATAGCATACATGAACAGAAGTTAAACGCAAAATAATAGTACTATAATCCCGGAATCATTGGCTGAAGTCTCAGCAAATTACCCCTATCTTTGGTCAGTACCAATGCAAGGGCAATGGGGGACCATCTAAAGTCTTGTCCATGATGCTAACTGAGCTATTGAAGACTATGTAAGCCTTACAGCATGTTATGCTAACCAAAGTCAGTTTAACTATAGTTTTCCAAATTCTATTTCTCAGTTATTATTACAGTGAGCGCTGCACCTTCATATTCATGACTCCATGCTAATTCTATCTTCTATTTCACCAACACACCCATTTATTAGCTTTTCTTAAAGCTCCTGCATTACGCAAAATTGACTCTTGTGAGCTTTAAACCATGTTTTGTTGTCACCACATCAAAAACATACCTGCAGTTGTGTTTTGTTTCATTCACACATGTTTGAATAATCCTGCATTATTAGTCTGTCCACATCTCCAAAGCTCAAAATGCTCTGTTCCACCTTGTGATGTCATGAAGCTGTAGATTTCAAGTTAACAGCTACCTTTTACCTTTTATTCTGTAGAGATTGGTAGTTCCAGGGCTGAAATCATCCAAATGATTCTAGAATGTGATTTTCAACATTAAATGGTAGTACTTTCTTTCATGTTATCATGTGACTTATATCTGTGTAATCCCTCAGTGGACCAGGTAGGTTCCATAGTGGTCCATGGGCGTATACTAGTCTATGTGTCTTATACTTGTTCTGCCCATGGGCGATACTAGTCTATGTGTCTTATACTTGTTCTGATACAGCTCAAGATCATTCTAAAGCTATTTAGGAAAGGTTCATTTCTGTCCCATGAATGAGACTTTTTTTAATATTTAGTACTAGTTTTGATACTAGTTTTAATATCAATGAGTATTAGTGATTTTTGGTACTTTTGACAGCCCTATGGCCTTCCCCACCCCCTGTCCCATGAGCCCGTGCATGCATTTGTACATAAAAGTCCCGCGATAGTGCACGTCCCTCTCGTAAAAGCCGAGGTATGTGGGTTGAAGGCGAGCTGGGTGTGTAAAATGACTAGCTCTTTAAACTAGTGATTATGGCTGCTCTGGCCTGGGCTTGACTTAACCCTGCTGTTTCCTTTACATTCTCCAGACGCCCAAACAGTGGTCGCTCCCCTCTCCGGACCGCCTCAGCTCACACCAACAGACTGCACAGGTAAGAGTCCTGCACAAACAGACTACAGGCATGTGCTTATCCGGCCAACTCCATTACATTTAGCTTTATAGTCAATGTAATCCACAAAATCTGGTATTTCAAAAGATAGTCACAAAAATGACACAAACTGAATCATTTCTGAAGGAGAGGTGCAAGAAACCCAAATGTTCAAATCATTTCAAATTGTCAACATAAAGTTTTTGTGGCTTGTAGACTTACTGGTAAGACTGGGAAGAGGAACCAACATTTTTAGTAAGAGTACTGTTACTTCAATAAAAACATTAGTCAAGTAGGAGGAAAAGTATGCTGTTAGGAAAGTACTTTGAAAAGTACAATTTCTTGTTACTTGAGCAAATGTAACTGAGTAAATGTACTACCCATCTCTGAGCATACTTCTGGATACTTCATTCCTACAGTAGTTTGGAGTTTTCGTAAACCTTCTAGCCCCAAGTGCAGTAACATCTTCTGTCAACCTCCCTGAAATTTGAGTGGACCTATATAAAAAATCATTTAAGGCGAGACAATACAAGCAGGCCCTTTATGTTTTTATTTTTAGGTTTTGGGTCAGTTTGCTCTCTGAACAGATAACTGTGTAACTGTCCAGTCTAAAAAGAAATTGATTAGGCCATTTCACTGCATCCTCTCACCCATAGATTTTGCTGTGATTTCCGATTTTCAGTTCTCGCATTCTGACCCAACAACACAGAAACAAAATTCCCTGAAAGAACATATTATTTTAATATGTAAACATTAAATGGCTACATATTTGGCAAACACTGTCTTGCCCCAGATATATCGTAAAAACAGCTCTGCATGCTACATCTAATTATAAAGCTTTGCATCGTCCGGGAACCAGGAAGTGCACTGTTAGCATGCAAGTTGTCATTAGCTTTACCATGATAGCAAAACTCCACTCAGGTCTCTGAAAGTTGTGAAAAGTGCTTATAAACTTATCGCTGTGAATAATTTAAATGCTAGGTATTCATTAGGAAAGTTTAGTAAGGTAAAGTAAAGTAAGAGTTAATTTTTTTGAATTTAAGACAGTAAAAATCAGTTACCATCTAATTAAGCTTATCTGTTATGTTGTGTTTAACCTTCATGAATAGTAAAAGCCAAAAGTAAGTAGAACTGAAGAAGCGGCTTGGATGAGAAGCGAAACGTCTTCACTCCAACAACTTTTTGTCCAGTTGACAGATTTACTTTTGGCTTTTACTATGGATCAGACCTGGATGACTGAGGGATTACACAGACATTTAACCTTCATAAATATTCACTAATCAAAAATAACAGCTGACTTAATACTATGGAGCTGGAGATCACTTGTTAAATATGGTAAATATGGTTGTTTCAAGGTGTAACTTTTATATTAGGCCATTGACTATATATTAAAGTGTTAGACGGCTTCGCTTAAGTTTTATAATCAGTAGTGGGTAGTTGTATACATAGAGCACACTGCTGGTGGAAAGGCTTTGGACTGGCTGAAACATGGGTGAAAGCATAGCACACTCAAGTATGGAGTTTGTGAGCAGTTATTTAACCGCAGTGTCTGCCAACATCTTCTGTTGCTTCTCTTTGGTGGCCATTTTGTATTTTCTTGCATTGGCTTATGGTTTTAGTTTATGTGTTGTGAATGAGGCTGGGTACCGTTAAATGGTATTAAAATGTAATTTTGTACTGGTTGAAGTAAATGTTCCTTCATTGTTTAGATCCATAATTACTTAATTACAACAAATATGCTGAACTATAGAAAATCGTTATGATTGAGTTTATGATGCTATTCTATAAAGATATTTTATAGTACTTGGATGAAATGCAGTGGTTAATGTAATATTTATACTAGCCTATTCAAAACTATAATACTGTAGCCTGTGGGCTTCCCAATAGTAGAACAAAATCACAATTATTAAGGGGCATACTTCACAATTGTAGTAGTGTAAATACGCTGTCAAATGTTGACCTGTAGAGGACGAATACACTTAATTGTTTAGCAGATTGTTGATTACCTCAAACCTAAATACTTTTTTCTCAAAATGAAGTTTCCTACCAGAGCCTATTATGTGTATATTTTTAGAACAGCTAGTTTAGACCTATAGAATAGTTCTATTATTGACCTGGTTTGGATCTGGTAGTACTCAGAAGGTCAAAACTTTTCATAGTGAGCTTTAAATCCCTTTTAAACATGCACCTTGGGATAAGTATTTCACGTTTTCTAAATTAAAATGATGTCTGCATTTGGCTTAAAAACTGTGCTGGAGAAGTCCCAAGTTTTATCTGTGACGCAACAAAATGGGTAATACGCAAACAGAGCCTTTTTTAAACTCTGAGAAGACCACTTTGGATGAATGGATTAATGAAAAAAATGTGAAAGAAGCAAAATACAACTCCAGGTATGATTTTGATGAGGGAACAATATAACATGCTATACAAAAGTCAGTTAAGCATAGAGTTGTCACGATACTAAAATTTCAAGCTTGATTTCAGTACTAAAGAATAGACTTGATACTCAATACCGATTACGATGCCATGATGATCTTTATTTAGACAATAGAATGAGATTTTCAACATTAAATGGTAGTACTTTCTTTTATCTTCCCATGTGGCCTTATATCTGTGTAATCCCTCAGTTGTCCAGGTAGGGTCCATAGTGGTCCATGGGCATATACTAGTCTATGTGTCTTATACTTGTTCTGACACAGCTCAAAATCATTCTAAAGCTATTCAGGAAAGATTCATTTCAGTAAATGTGACTTTTTTTAGTATCGATACTTGCTCAAATGAGTCTCTAGTTTCGATACTAGTTTTAGTATCAATTAATATCTGATTTTCTATACCTTTGACAACCCTAATTTAGCATATGTGTACTAATGTAAATAGGACAGAGTAGCTACCTGACTGCCCACACCTTGGCACTGACACCAAAGCCGCCGCATTGCTGTTCACTTGCTTTTTTCTCCTAATGACTAGTCAAAAGTTGAGCGCATAGAGCTCCTATTGTGGGAGTGGGATTGTGGTGCTGGGGGTGGGCGGGGGGGTGGG
>JACM01077077.1:0-15446 GCA_000787095.1 Periophthalmodon schlosseri
GTATCTATAATGAGTTACAGAAGTTATGCATTTGACCCTCTACAGCTCAAATATTTTTTGTAGAATAGAAAATAACAAATTCCCCACTAGTACAAAGAAGAAGTCCCCATGATAAATATTGACCCCCAGAAATGATAGTTCCATCTAACATATACTGAACAATAAGTCTATATAGTAATTATGGTGACAGGCCTAGTTATAAATAGCTTTGAATGTGAGGTGAGGAGAATTTTGAAGTCAATTTTTTTTTTTTTTTTATGGGAAAGTTGTTGGAGGATGGAGGTGATGTGGTGAATGGTGGGAGTCCTGAGGAGTAGAACTAGTAGCAGCAGCAGCACTAGCAATTTATGTTACAACAATTTGTAACATAAATTGTGTGGGTTTGGTTTAGTTTAGTGGCAATAGTCGTAATAATAGCTGTAGTGGTGATTTTAGCAGTAACTGTAGAAGTAACAGCAGTACCAGGTCTAGATCTGGAGTCTGGGTGAGCAGTTTGACGTAGGCCCCTCCACAGTCGATTCCAGACTGGAAGTTCACCTCATACCTGGAGGAGACACACAAGTAAGGATGTAGTTAGATCTCAGGGTACAAATGACATCACATACATTTAATACAGTGCAATAAATCAGGAAGTTTGGGTTTTGTTAGATAAAAAATAAGCAGTGGTAGAGGTACAAGGACTTACTGTACAATGAGGGGCTTGTTGGTGAAGGAGAAGGGCCTGAGCAGCTGGGCGGAAATGGCGTGGTGTTTGGCTCTGGACTTCAGCACTAGGCCTTTGTCTCCTGGAAGTTTAGTGTCCTTCATCTCCTCCACTGCCCATTTACCTGAAGACAGCGGTCAGATCAGAGGAAACAGGCTACATACAGAGACAGTCTAACTTTGGTTCCGTTTAGATCTACTGGACATGGGAGGTTTAACACAAATACCAGCAAGTCTAGTGTAAAACATTTCAATGCCATTTTAATACCCCACTTCAATACAAAAAGTACCAACAGATCTACCAATCTACCAATAGAGTAGAGTCAGAATGTTCAAACACAACTTTTGTTATCATTCCATCAGACAGCAAAAGGATAAGAACTTTGGACATTTAAAAAGAAAGATCTGTAAAAACTTATCAACAGACGATTTTAAGGATGAAAAAACTTGAAAGATGCACTGCGTAGCTTTTCTGGTGGACAGTGTCACCTACTGGTCTCTAAGAAGATGTTATTACTTTGTCTGGAATGTTTCACAGTATGGCATTTAAAACGTACGCATATCCATGGAAACCAGAAGACCACACCTCCAGAAAAGTTATAGGTCAGATGTGTAGAAAGATGTGTGGGGAGGGGAGAAAGAGGGAGAGAGAGAGAGAGAGAGAGAGAGAGAGAGAGAGAGAGAGAGAGAGAGAGAGAGAGAGAGAGAGAGAGAGAGAGAGAGAGAGAGAGAGAGAGAGAGAGAGAGAGAGAGAGAGAGAGAGAGAGAGAGAGAGAGAGAGAGAGAGAGAGAGAGAGAGAGAGAGAGAGAGAGAGAGAGAGAGAGAGAGAGAGAGAGGGGGAGAGGGAGAGAGGGAGAGAGAGGGAGAGAGAGGGAGGGGGATAAGGAAAAGAGCATGACAGAGAGGGATGGAGAAAGAATACAAAAAGTGGTACAAGTACAAGTACGGAGAAAGAGAGGAGGTAGAGAGAGGGGAGAGGAAAGAGAGAGGGGAGAGAGGGAGAAAATGGAGAGGAGTAAGAAAGAGTGAGTGGAGATAAAGGGGAGTTAGTAAGAGAAAGGGAACTCCCACTACATTAACAGTAAACATTAACAGAAAAACATAAGAATGTATGTTTTTCATATTTCTTTAGAGATGGGCAAGTTAATTAATCGCAATTTGCAGCAACAAAAAACACACATTATGGATATACAATGTTATATAAAACCTACCGTCGTATTTGGCAATGTCTTCATCTGCATCCTCCTTCTTGGCGCTGGACAGGACCCATCTGTGAAACATACATTTGGATCAGGAATAACTCACACAACAACAGTACAACAGTATCCTGGACTTTCCAGATACTGCGTGTGTTCTCACCCGTCCAGTGTGTCCCTGTCAAAGGACTCTGCAAAGTAGTGCTCTCCTCTGGGCTCTGGAGCCTTGTATGTCACCTGCGCACAGACAGGGCAGTTAATACAGGACTCCCTCTCTCCTCATAGCACTTTTGTGTACAGACAAATTAGTATGAGAGACGTTAGCTTTAGCCCAAACATGTCAAAGTAACATGTATCACAATAACACATTTTGAAGTGCAATACATTGCTGAAGTAAATATAGATGATATGCAACTGACACAATAACCAAACAGCAAATTTAAACAATAAAAACTATTCTAGACCTACATAATTGTTAAAAAAAACAAAACAAAAACAAAAAAAAACATGAGCTGCAATAAATAAACAGCAGAATGAAACACTTTAGTACTTTAGTTTGAATGAATCACTTCTATGACTCATTACAGATGCAAACTTTTACAGCTTCAATCTTGTCGTATAGCCAAAAATAACCAGTACTGCAAAGAAAATGTACACATGATAAATACTGACCCCCAAAAAGTATTGTTTCATCTGTCATGTGTTGAGCGATAAGTGGATATAGTAATTATCATGACAGGCCTAGTAACACGTCAAACCTGAACCGGGATGGACAATGGATCACATTTTCTACATAGCAATCTCAGAAAAGAATGCACATTTTTATTCTAGGGATAGTTTCAGTTTCAACTGGAAATAGAAGCACCGTGAAGCTAAAGAGTTTGTTTGTTTACACATTTTCCAAGTTAATTTGTGAATTTTGCTACACCATTTTAAAAGGCGATATTGATGATGGCAAATATCAGCTTCTGACCACAACAGTAAGTAAAATATAGAATGTTGGTATGCTCAGAGTAGCCAAAAACTGTACTGAAGTAAGAGTACCATTACTTCAAAATAATATTACTAAAGTAACAATGTATTGGTCCAAGAGTAAGTTAAAGAGTAACTGTCCGAAGTGAATGTAATTTGAAGGACAAAACATTAAATAATGAACCAAATCTGGTATTTTCAAAAAGAGTCAAACTAAATCATATCTGAAGGAGCTACAAGAAACACAAATGTTCAAATCATTTCATATTGTCGACATAAAGCTCAAGTCACTTTAGACTTACAGTGGGAAGAGGAATCACAACTTTTCTCAAGAGTACTGTTACTTCAATAAAAATGTTACTCATGTAGGAGTAAAAGTATGCTGCTAGACAAGTACTCTGAAAAGTACAATTTCTTTAAAAAGTTAAAAAGTAAATAAGTGAGTAATGTAACTGAGTACTAACCACCTCTGGCTGGTATCAACTAATCCATGTTGGAGCCTTAATCCTGAAACATGCTTGGTTCATTTCCTTGTTTCAAATGTATAAAAAAGTAATACATTAAATAATTGGACGTAGCAGGAGCCACTAAGCCACTACCCTGCTGCCATCAGGCCTGTCACGAGAACACATTGTGAAATGTGATATATTGCTGTAGCAAATATAGACAAATGATAATATTGAAACTACTTTATGCCACTGACACAATAACTTCAAAGCAGTATTATCTAAATTTAAAAAATCTATATGTATCTATAATGAGTCATGGAAGTTATTAATTCAACCTTCTACAGCTCAAATCTTTTTGTTTTGCCAACAAAATAAACAAAAATGTAACATTATTGCAAAGAAAGCATACACACGATAAATACTGGGCCCTAAAAAGGGTGTTCTATCTTTCATATATTGAACGATAAGTCGATATAATGTTTACTGTAACAGGCCTAGCAGCCATGTTTGTTTATATCACTTCCTGCTTCACACGTCCTCTGACTGGCTTCTCTGAACTGTTTATAGATCTTACTTTGGGAGCAGGTGGGGCTTTGGTTTCAGGGGGACTCGAGTCTTCATCTTGGTCCAGATCTTGGTCTGGGGCCAGTTCCAGGTCTTCGTCCTCTACGTCCACATCATTGAGGTCCTCCAACAGGTCTTCGTCCTCCTCGGACTGAGCGGAGACACTTAGGGACAGAGAGAAACACAGGAGCCCCAGGGACAGGAGCAGAGCCAGGCGACCAAGAGACATTTCTGTAGGAGAGAGGACGGGACAAGTGTTAGGTATAAGACACTGGTAAACAACAAGGGACATTTCTGTAGGTGTAACCACCATGTGCCAATTTCATAGACTGTATAAATAAGTGGACTAAGTGAGTGTGACGTCACCCATAGCGTTCAGCTCCAGTTCCAAATGAAGCTCATTGAAGCAAGATTATTAAAAATACTCCTATAGTACAGTATTGTTAAAGGAAATAAATAGCCAAATGAAACACTTAAGTAGTTTGTGTTGATAATGAGTCTCTCTACACCTCAAATCTTATACTATAAAATTTAAAAATGGTTCTTTCTTATATTGAACAATAAGTCGATATAATCATTATTGTGGCAGGTAGGCTCTGACTGGCCCTACTGTGGGGTAAGCTGGCTTGACATAGCCAGGCTTATTCAGTGGGTTCTCAAAGTCTAAACTTCAGCTCAGAGATAACTAGTCACACAGGCGGGTAGATGCTGAACAGTGAGCCGCTTTAACTACCCTGTCCTCCCGCTGGTCAGCCTGTGGCCTCCCATTGGTCTGCCTCTTGCCTGCTCTGAGTGGCAGGTGGATTTAACCAATTACAGTAAAATGTGAAGACTGAGGTTCTGTTTCACATAAAACACACTATGACACGGCACCATTGGTTTAATTTGAATATTTTATACAGTATGAAAATAAAGTAAAACATAAAACTACAAGATGGTTCAGAAAGGACTATTGGTGGTCCTGGTTCAGTCTTGGTTGGAGTCCCTGGTTCAGTACTCTGGTCCCTGGTTTAGTCTTGGTTTTGGTCCATGTTTGTTTCCAGACTGCCCCCAAAGGCCCTGCTCCATCATGACAAGTGTTGGTTTGTAGTCAGGGTAACGTCAGCCGCAAGAGGGCGCCGTCTTAATGACATTACTCTGGGGGATTATTAGCACCTCTTTAACCACACACAACACACAGTCATGGGACAAAAGAGATAACTGTGGAGAGGGCGAGAGGGCAGGAGGGAAGGGGGGCGGGGGGGCATTTGAGAAGAGACGATGCACAACAGTAGAATTAGATACTAGAACTGCGGTGATTAATCGACTAAAAACATAATAATCATAGTCGTATTTTGATAATCATAATGTTATCTGGACCAGGGTTGTCAAAAGTATCAAAGACCAGATACTAATCGATACTAAAACTCGTATCGAAAACTAGATACTCATTTGAGCAGGTATCAATACTAATAAAGTCCCATTCACAGGACAGAAATTAACCGTTCCTGAATAGCTTTAGAATGATTTTGAGCTGTATCAGAACAAGTATAAGACACATAGACTAGTATACACCCATGGACCACTATGGAACCTACTGGACACTGAGTATTACACAGATATAAGGCCACATGGGAATAGAAAACAAAGTACTACCATTTAATGCTGAAAATCACATTCTATTGTCTAAAGAGTGTTTTATTATCATCGTGGTATCAGCATTGAGTATCAAGTCTGTTCCTTAATACCGGAAACAAGTTTGAAATTTTAGTATTGTGACAACACTAACACACAAACAATCTAAAAAATATTAAAGAGGGAAAAATGTGCTGTCAAATAAAAGAGAAAAAAAATAGCTGGGTTCAATCCTGGTCTAAATGAGCAAATCAGTTTGTAAAACAAAGATCCCAAAAGAAAGACGTACTTAATCTGATTAAATCCGGATTACAGTTCTGACAGATGCCTATACCTCACAGGTGGCAGAGTTACACTTCTCACTCTGGCCAATTGATCACTACAATGGTTGCCAAAAATATGAATATACCCAGATACTAGGCAGATACTAGGGCTGCAACGATAAATGGACTAATCATGACTAATCATGACTAGTCGAATATAAAACTAAACAGTCATATTTTGATAATCATAATCGTTATCTGAACAATAGACTCTAAAACACAGGGAAAAACCTTTTAGCACAAAGACACAGGCATTATTACATCAAAATGTCATAAAAGCCTCCAGTCACCATATTTTGATGTTTTTTGGTTAAAATGTGTTTTGAAAATCTAAAAATCTCAAGTTGCTGACTAGTTTACTACTAGTATTATATAACTGTTAGTGGCATTCTACTGTATTAAAAGTTTGCTACTACTTCTATTGCCAGTACCAACAGTCTTGTTCCCAGATATAATGGTTCCTGCAGGTTATGGAGAGTTTCTATGAATGCCACGTGTTGATACAGGCTTTACCAGTCTAACCAGCTGGCCCTGAGCAGACAGACTGGTCCTGAACTGAAACTACAAACATTATAGTGCGCTGATAACATGCAGAGGTTAGATCCAACTGAAAAGCTCACTTGGCTTAGGCTGGGTTTAGCCATTTGTCTAGTGCCTGGCTCGTTGACAACCACAAACACTTTATTTTCAATTGTTTAGACAAGCGTACATTACGTCAACTAATGAAAAAGACACCACATTAATCTGACTCAACACAATACGAGCAACTACAAGAGGGTCAGAGGATGCAGAGGAGAGGGTCAGATGGAGCAGAGGATGCAGAGGAGAGAGTCAGACGGAGCAGAGGATTCACTGTGGCCATGCAAATCTTCTCACCACATGAAATCCATCTTGTGGTTTCATCTGGACCACAGGGTACACATGTGGTACGGCACTGACAGTAGCCTGATGCATTATGGGATATGTAGTTTGAAAGAGCCCTCTGTTTCTCATAAAGATAGCAGATATTGAGCAGATCTCATTTCAAAGAACCAAAGTGGATTCTCCCTTCAAACCATTTCTAATCAGTTCTGAGCAGCAGAGCCAAGCTGTTCCACATTCCCCTATCTCACCATCTTTATGACCAGGGACCGCAATAAAACTGTGGCAGAGTAGTTATCCTGTCTCATCCCCTCAGTAAGGACATTGAGGGTTAGAATCTGTAAATTATTTCTCAGTGCGTACCCCAACTCAGGCCCATAGAAGTTCTTGGTGGCACCAACGTTTTTTTTGTGTACACAACATTTGTAGTGTAAACATGAGAAACAACGGCCACAGCTGATAACTGGCAAAAGCATTTTTAAGATACATTTATTTAAAAGGTCCTAGACACAAAAATTGACTTGTGAGCTTTTAGTCATGTTATAATGCCGTTACCTCCTCAAAAACATACCTGGAGTTGTGGTTTTTTTTATTCACACATGTCTGAGTAACACTTTATTAGTCTGTTCACATCTCTAAAGCTCAAAATGCTCTGTTCCACCTTGTGATACCATGAAGCAGTAGTTTTCAAGTTAACAACTACCCTTTACCTTTACTTCAGTAGAGATGGGCAATTCCAGGGCTGAAATCATCCAAATGATTCTAGTGAAGGTGTATTGAGTTTAAAAATACAGTGGAGGACTTCCTGTATTACCACATGACTTCAAAGTGGAACAAAGTGTTTTTAGTTTACGAAGAACTCAGCCTAAATATGCAGAGTGTATGTGATAGACATGTGTGAATCAAACAAAACACAAATCCAGGTCTGTTTGTGACGAAAAACAACATTATAACAGATCAGAAAATAGTGTGATACAAGTCCTTAAATCAACAATCTACTAACTACAGAAACACCATCAACAATTAAATCCAACGTAAAATCAGTCATAAGACCCCAAACATATACTAAATTAAGTAATCTACTACATCTAATCCTTTTTTCTGTGGTTCAGTGAAGATGTTTTCCGCCTATCACGAATAATATGCCCATAAATCGCACCTCCATAAATAGGTCCATGATGCAAGATTGGCCTGTCGGGCATAACCTGCGAACAGTCATTGCATACATTCACATTACACAACCCGCTAAGCACATGCGACACGCTAATCCAGAAATCCTACGCTTTTGGGGGCCACACCTTTAAT
The DNA here is from genome assembly GCA_000787095.1 of Periophthalmodon schlosseri. Taxonomy (NCBI): domain Eukaryota; kingdom Metazoa; phylum Chordata; class Actinopteri; order Gobiiformes; family Gobiidae; genus Periophthalmodon; species Periophthalmodon schlosseri. The sequence goes on from JACM01077077.1 coordinate 7,988, forward strand.
ATTTACACTGAGGAATCCAGCGGAAAAAGCAGGGCAACCAAACCGAAGCTTGAAATTGGATTAACGCACGGATGGCTCACCTGACAGCCCGTGGAACCGTCGCCTCACCCCGGCGTCTTTTACTAAATAACCCGCTCCTCGGTTACTTATCAACTGTTTGAGACATGCCATGCAAACCTATGCAAACTACCTCCCCCAAAGCGACCACTCCAACGGCTCTTAGCGAAGATTAGCCCCAAGTCCTCCACGTCGCTTCTGGAGCTGTCCGATCAAATGACTCGCCACTTCTCCAGATCGGCAAGCACAGTAATGATCAGATATTATCTCTCAAACGTCACCAATCTAACGCAACATGTCTAAATTATAAAGCCAAGTTTGCAAAATAGAGCGTGGATAATTTGGCTAATGCTAACTGCTACTTCATCTGGGGTTTATTAGCTTCAGTTAGCTGCTTACTCCAATACTCCAGCACGCTTTCGCACGTTTTCAAGCAAATTTACAATGAATTTTGAAACCGATCTAAGATATTTATATCCAAACATGTGAAATAGATTCGTAGCTATGCGTAAAGTCGCATTTAAGTGGAATTGTTCAATTCAAAATAAAAATTAGGAGCATTTTTCCTTACCTCCAGCTCTCCGTGAACGACCGCCTGGGAACTACTGAGGAGGGTCACGTGGTTCTTTGGGGGTGATCATGGCCCGCCCCTGCTCGAAGAGGATTGGTCCAAAACGGGCTAAAGGTCGCCGCATGCTGTCAACTGTCAAGCGATAATTGGACAAAATTGACTGTCTGTAAAAGAGCAGAGAGCCCGCCCTCCGGAGCTGAACCTCGTGGACAGCGCTGATTGGGCGGAGTGTCACAGGAAGTGAATGCTGATTGGCCGAAGAAGTAAACCAACGCTGATGGAAAGTGGAGCTATCAAATCAATGGAATTTTACTAAAAGTTATTTATAAGAAACGCTTGTAATAGCTTGAGATGATTAAGTGTGAAATTATTGTTTATCATTGTAATAGTTTACATAGTTTAGCAGTGACAGCCTATATAATTATGTGAATTTTTTGAGCGGAGGTGACGGTGGCCTTTTTTGTTGTTGCTTATTTTGAGAAACGTAATTCGTTCCTGTAGTGTAGTATTCGTATTCGTTGTTTTATCAAATGTAATTTATCTATGTACGTAAGTATAATGTAGAACAAGTATGTCTAAATTATGGCTTGGGGCCATACACGGCTCTCAGACCAATTTATCCTGGCCCGCAGGCTTCCTGCTAAATTGGCCCAGATTACATAAATTGTGCTGTTTATCTGGACCTAAAATCAACATGGTAACATAGTAGAAATACTAGATCTAAGGCTAAAACAAACAAACCAACCACGATAATTGTATGGAATAAGTTGGTTCATTAAAGATGCAATTTGTAACGTTTCTCGAGGAGGGTCTGCCACTTGCTTGTGTCCATGGAGATGTTTTCCTCTACTTGGAAAGTTTTACTTTATAGCGTTAAACTTTTGCCTGGCAAATCCAGACTGATATCTCTCTGTATTTTATTATTTATTTTTTTTACATCTTTGTAAAGTATTGAAATGTAACTTAAACTTAAAATTAAACTTATCTCCACCTGAAAAAGTTTCATAGTGCACCTTTAATTTTGTCACAATAAAATGATGAGAACCACCAGACTTGATTTAAATAATATTCTTTATTACAACAGTTGGACCAAATTGAAATCCTAAAACAGAAACAGCATCGATCCAGTGCTTTTCAAATAAAAACTGTACAAACGCACTCGCTCAGACAGACTCCAGGGGGCGCTACAGGAGAAGTTCACTCATTCACTCACTGTTTTTATTATTATCATTTTTAAATATTTTATTAGAAAAAGTGAGACAGCACAGCAGAAAAAGGCCTCAGGAGAAAAGAGGGCAAAGTTCACTTCAGTAGTTTGTGTGCGGAGAAGAGGGCGCAGTGCTGGATTCTGGGATGTGTAGTCAAGGAAGGGAAAGGTGAAGAATTCTGGGAGCTGTAGTCAAGCGCTCTGGCTTTGTAAAAGAGGACTATCAGACTTGTATTATTTAAGTTTGTATAAGTTTTAACTTTGTAGTTTTGGAATATGCACATAGGATTCTGGGATTTGTAGTTTATTTAAAGCTTTCATATTCTCCTTATCCAGGCTTTTTTGAAATATATTTACCATCTTAAATTTAAAGTGGAACTAAACACTAAATCAACTATCAAATCGCTACTAAACTGTGTTCCCAGTCTTTTTTGCCAATTTTTGTGCAAACTAGTGAGTGCCATTGCAATTTCAAGTACTATGTGACATCACACAGGACTGCCCTGATTACAGCCAGGTGTTTCTGATTACAAACACGTGGCTGCAGGGGCGAAGTTTAAAGTGTGGAGACCTGTTAGACCAATCACACTCTTCCTCTTATGTCCAGACCCCACCTTTCCTTCCCCCTTTAGTCCTCCAGACCCGCCCTCCTCCCCCTTCACTCTCCCCTTTAGTCCTCCAGACCCAGCCTCTCCTCCCCCTCACTCTCCCCTTTAGCCCTTCATGTATTGCCCATTTTAGCTGCTCTATTTGCATTGTCGTTGTGGGCGGAGTTTAGGTGTTAAGTCCCACTTTAAATTATAATAAGAATAGATACGGAAAAAACTACAGCTGAAAGATTAGTCATCATTAGTTTCACATAGAACGCTCGGATTTACTGCACCAGATAAATCCTTTTGAACTGCTACTTTTAACAAAAACTCAAAACAGCTGATTTAGCAGAATCTGAAAGCTTTAAGTTGCTCAGTTGCAGGGACTTATGTTAAGGCAAGACACTTCAAAGCACACTGTTTTTGTTCAGTCAAAATCAGGATCAGAACTTTTTCAACAGTATGTAACTTTCTGGAGGTGGAACATCACCTGCACGATTCCATGGAAATAAGAGGTTCAAATCATACTTCATGAAGATATACAAGTTTTATGCCATACTGTGGAATATTATAGCCAAAGAAACAACATTTCCATGGAAACAAGCAGAAACAGGCCCTCCTCTAGACGCAATCAGAGTCAGGTTTGTGGAGATGCAAGCCCACTCAATAAGGACACATGTTTTTGTATGTTTGCTGTGCAATAAACATAACCAAAATGAAAGAAAAAGCTTTTAGTCCAGTCTATTTTTTGGCTAAGAAGTTACGTACTGTGACTTTAAAATTAAAGCAGAACTCAGTAACCTGTCTCATTCCTCCTCTGTACAGCGCCCCCTACCTATAAAATATATTCTAATCCTCAAGTGCAGTGTTTTCTGTATCTGCATACTTCTTCAGACTTTAGGTACACGAGGTTGGCAACACTCATACTTGCAAGTGTGATTTATGTTCCTGTTCTAGAGACGGCCAGCAGGGGGAGGTGCAGGATATTTTATTTACAACCATAGACTGTATAAAAAAGTGGACTAAGTGAGTGTGACGTCACCCACAGCATTCAGCACCAGCCAAATGAAGCTCATCGAGGCTCGCAGTTGTAGGGGAGAATTTGGAGCCGAGTTTATCATAGCAACCAAAGAGCCAATCCAGAGCGAGATTGTTGAAGATAATGGTCCTTCCCACCCGCATCGCTGATGTGGCAGGGAGCGGGCGCTTAGCAAAGCTGTCAATCAAACCTGTTGCAAACGCTATCGGGAGCGACCTCGGAGAAAGAAGACACCTGAGTGGTCTGTTATTAATGTTCATATCTTGATTTATGGACAAAATAGTGAAATAAAAATACCACATTTTAAGACCAAAATAATGGGCCTGACAGCAGCGGTTACAGAGAGAGGGGCCTCAGTTTTTTCAATAGAAGTGAATTGGAACCAGAGTCGAAGCGCGCCCATGATCACTTTCTATCTGGAACGCAGCAGCTAGCGGGTTAGCTATGTCCATTTATATATACAGTCTATGTTCATAACTTAGTAAACATTACACAGATTGTAAACAGTATTGGAATATGGAAAGGTTACTGAGTTCAATTCCATTTTTTCCTAATAAATTTGACCATCTACAGTGCTGTGAAAAAGTATTTGCCCCCTTCCTGATTTCTTACTTTTCTGCATGTGTGCACTTAACTGTTTCAGATCATCAAACAAATATAAATATTAAACAAAGATAACCCAAGTAAACATGAAATGCAGTGCAATGCAATCATTATTATTGTGGAAAGCTGAGTTACATTTCATAGCCAAACCCAGGCCTGATTGCTGCCAGACCTTTCAAATCAAGAGATCACTTAAATAGAACCTGTCTGACAAGGTGAAGTCGGCCATATTGAACCCAAGACATCATGCCGCGATCCAAAGAAATTCAGGAGCAGATAAGAAGAAAAGTAATTAGCATGTCTCAGTCTGGAAAAGTTTACAAAGTAATTTCTAAATCTTTGGGACTCCAGCGAACCACAGTGAGAGCCATTATCCACAAATGGAGAAAGCATGGTACAGTGGTGAACCTTCCCAGGAGTGGCCGGCCTACAAAATTTACCCATAGAGCACAGCGACAACTGATCCAAGAGGTCACAAGGAACCCAGAACAACATCTAAACAACTGCAGGCCTCACTTGCCTCAGTAAAGGTCAGTGTTCATGACTCAACCATAAGAAAGAGACTAGGCAAAAATGGCATGGCAGAGTTCCAAGGCGAAAGCCACTGCTGACTGCTGTTACATCTGGCGTAAAATGAACAGAGCATTTGATAAAAAGAACATCATGCCAACAGTGAAACATGGCGGTGGTAGTGTCATGGTTTGGGGCTGCTTTGATGCTTCAGGACATGGACGACTTGCTGTGATTGAAGGAACCATGAAGTCTGCTCTCTACCAACAAATCCTGAAGGAGAATGTCTGGCCATCAGTTTGTGACCTCAACTTGAAGTGCACTTGGGTTCTGCAGCAGGACAATGATCCAAAGCACACCAGGAAGTCCACTTCTGAATGGCTTAAAAAAAACAAAATGAGGGTTTTGGAGTGGCCTAGTCAAAGTCCAGACCTGAACCAAATAGAGATGCTGTGGCATGACCTTAAAAAGGCGGTTCATGCTTGGAAATCCTCCAATGTGGCACATTTAAAAGAATTCTGCCAAGAAGAGTGGGCCAAAATTCCTCCACAGCGATGTGAAAGACTCATTGCCAGTTATCGCAAACGCTTGACTGTTGTTGCTGCTAAGGGTGGTTCAACCAGTTAGGTTTAAGGGGCAATTACTTTTTCACATGGGCCATGTAGGTTCAGATGGCTTTTTTCCCTTAATAAATAAAATTGACACTTAAAACTACATTTTGTGTTTTTGGGAGTTATCTTTGTCTAATATTTAAGTTTGCTTGATCTGAAATTGCTAAGAGTGACAAAGATGCAAAAAAGTAAGAAATCGGTAAGGGGCAACAATTTTTTCATAGCACTGTATAACTCCAAATTCAAACAGGTTCAATGCAGTTTCTCCCTGATTAAAAGGTCATTTCCATCTTTCCTTCCTTCCTTGGTTGTGTCCTAGGTACTCCCTTGTTTGCGTCCTTAGTTGCTTGGTTTGTGTCCTTGGTTGCGTACTTGGTTGCTTCCTAGGTTGCATCCTCGGTTGCAGTAGTCCGGAGTGACCAGTGGGTGGAGCTCTATGAGAGTCTCTGAGGTATCCATCATAACAGAAGGAAAAGGGGCGGGGCTCCTTCATTCGGCTTTTTTAATGAAAATCTGGAAGAAAAAACAAAAAGAACAAAAACATGAGTCCATCTCACAAGCTCTAGTCCAGGTACAGAGCTGTCCTGGTTGAGTCTGGGTTAGTCCGGGTTAAAGGCCTGTACCAGATTTTTTCCCATGTGAGCAAAATGTGTCTTGTCCCAGTTCAGATATATTGTATAAGCAGCTCTTAAGGTCAAAATAAGTCTGCTGTGTACTGACTGCATTTAATGAGAAAGCATGTTATTGTCCTATAATCAGGAAGTGTGCATTAGCATGCTAGTTGCTGTTAGCTTTACCATCACAGCAAAATGACTCACTGGTCTGAAGAGCTGTTAGCATGCTAGTTGTTGTTACCATTATCGTGACGGCAAAACTCCGAACTGGTCTCTGATTTGTGAAAAGCGCTTAAAAACTCATCGTGGTGAATTATTAGGATGTTCAGAATGCATAAGGTAAGAGAGGAATAACTTGCAAACCGTTTAAAATGAACTAGTTCTGTTTTTCATGTTTTCACATTTAAGACAATAAAAATCAGGTACAGCACCTTTAAATCTGGGTTAAATCTGGTCTGTCTAAATGGAGTCTAGTGGAGTTTAGTCTGGGTTGAGCGAGTCCATAGTCCTGGTTAAGTTCGGCGTAAGCCCTGGTTTAGTCCAACTTTAGACGTCCTGTCTTTATTTTCTGGCTTAATCCTGGTATAAGTAAGGTTTCCACTCCGGATGCCGTACCTCGCTGAGTATGACCCAGACCGGAGAGTCTGTGATGACGGTCAGTCTGATGGCCTCCAGAGGGCCGAAGGAGGGGTCCACCTCCCCCTCACACACCCCGCTGTGGAACCAGGCTGCACACACACACGCACCTTTAGTACACAACCACAGTGCTATAATAACCAGTGATGGATGAAGTACTCAATGATGTTACAGTAAGTAAAAGTACAGATACAGAGGTAAAACATTACTCAAGTAAAAATACAAGTACCACATGAAAAAATCTACTTAAGTAAAAGTATTTAAGTACTCATTTAAAAGTAAAAAGTAAAAAGTATTTCACACAAGTGTTGTTAATTTGTTAAAGTGTAAATGTAGTGGTATTGATAAAAAAAAGATACATATTTTGGTCACAGTAACAATACGAATCAATTTCTTAACTTTTCTTATGAATTATGTGTATTTATTTTTGTTTGCTCAAAACTGAAGCTTGAACTCAAAAACTTTATTCAGGATGTTACCCCAAACATCGTAAAAATAACCCCTCAAATCATATGAAAAGTACTTTTTACTTTTCAGTTCAGTTAAAAAATGTAGTGGAGTAGAAAGTACAGATACCTGGTCTTAAAAATAGTGAAGTAAAAGTAAAAAGTATCCTCTTTAAAATGTACTTAGTAAAGTACAGATACCTAAAAAATCTACTTAAGTACAGTACTTAAAAGTATCCTTTTAAAATGTACTTAGTAAAGTACAGATACCTAAAAAATCTACTTAAGTACAGTACTTTACTACTTTTACTTTGTTACCTTCCACCACTGGTAATAACAGATACTACAACTATTGAGACTGGATGCACTGCTACAGCTATTAGTGTGTTTGGAACATAAGTAATACTACTACAGACACTACCACTGCTGCTACTACTACTGCTGCTGCTTCTACAACTGCTATAAATACTACTACTCTTGCCACTACTTCTGCTATTTCTAGGTTTGACACGCGACACGTTTGGCCACTAGGGGGAGCACCTCACAGTCATGTACAGTAATTTTGGATTTTATAT
>KN469748.1:11019-22935 GCA_000787095.1 Periophthalmodon schlosseri
CAGAGGAGGTATTGTAGTACAGGAAGGAACGCTTGGATTATTTGTGTTTTTTTCCCAGCATTCAAAGCACGAGGGAGGACAGGAAGTGGCTTTAAGTTCAGGTGACAGGAACCAAGACCAGTGGGATAGTGTTAATGTCAATATCACATATCCAAGGGTTTCAACTTCAGTTATTCAAAAGATATAATATTTAGTTTTAAATTGATAATCACTATAGCAACTTTTTTATATAACTCTGAAGCCCATATTATTAATAGCAGGAGTTGTAGTAGTTGTAGCATATGTGAACTGAAAGGAGTAGTAGCAGATATAGTAGTAGTAATTGCTAGCTGTTTGTTCAAGGTAGGAGTAGTTTATGTAGTAATTGTATTGTTATAATAATAGTAGTAGTAGTAGTAGTAGTAGTAGTAGTAGTAGTAGTAGTAGTAGTAGTAGTAGTAGTAGTAGTAGTAGTCTGTTTTAAAAATGTGATAAAACAAAACATAACTTTTAGAGCCAGCCAGAGTGGCAATGCTAACAACAACTAGTATGCTAATAATGCACTTCCAGATTTTTGGACAATAAAACACTTGCAGGTAGTACACAGTGGACTTATTTTAACCTCAAGAGCTGCTTATACAATATATCTGTTCTGGGGAAAGACAAAGTTTCCTCAAATACATGGAAAAGAAATTGTGACCAGGGCCTTTAAAATGTTCCTTATGTTTGTGTGTGCAGTGGAAGGGGGAGATCCAGGAGTTTTGTCCCAACACAAAGATGCTCTTAGTGGGCTGTAAGTCGGACCTGAGGACAGACCTGAGCACTCTAGTGGAACTGTCCAATCACAGACAGACCCCAGTCTCCTATGACCAGGTAAATACTACACACCCTACACACTACACACTATACTACTGTGGACATTGTACTGGATTATATTGACACGGATCCAGAATACACACTTCTCCAATACTTTACGAAGATGTGAGTCTGCTGCATCTCAAGTTCAGATGGGCATGATTGACAGGTTCATTAGCCAATCAGGGACAAGCATAGACCATCACTTACAGCTTCTAAATATCAAAGTAATATAAAAATGTATTATAGATTACAATTTACTATTTTGTCACTGGTTCTCACTGGAAATCGGTGAGAACCAGTGACAAAACACCATACCGCCTCCTATTAAAATAAAATATGTTGCTGAATGAACAAGTAGTTTCACGTGTTCCCTTTAATTGATCTCATTTGATGTTTGGGAACACACAGTCTGAGCCCCCGGACACAGGGCTGTTAAGCCTGACATCATTTGTAAATAATTGTTTTCATTGTGTTTTGGATTAAGCTCTGTTTAATTGAACTGAACACTCCCAAATCCTATTGTGCTAATCTGATTCCAATTTGGCAACCTTTCTCTTGTGCTAAATCATAGTGATGTTTGTGCAGAAAACTGGACTAACCGGATTCCAATATGGCAACCTCTTTCCTATTGAAAACCAATTCAATTCAAGATCATTTTTGTTTAGGTAGAACTGAACATGTAGTGAAGTTGGTTTAACTTATTTGTGCTTGGTTTTAGGTTGGTTGTTAAGTTACACCCTTTATTACCTTTTATTAAAGTCAAACTAAACACCTAAACCCCGCCCACAGCCACATTTTGAATAGAGGTGCTAAACTGAGCAGTACCTGGATGACTAAAGTGAGTGAGGGGGGAGGAGGGGCGGGGTCTGGACATATGAAGAACAGTGTTGATTGGTCTAAAACACCTGGCTGTAATCGGGGCAGTCTTGTGTGATGTCACGTAGTACTTGGAATTGCAGTGATAATATGTAATATGAATGCCACACTTGAAGCTAGACTTGTTCTGGCTAAATAGATTCTTATAGATTCTAAATATCAAATCAAACGCTGTTAATACAAATAATGAAAGTTTTCACTCTTTTTGGTCATGGTGTTGTGACTCATTTTTTAATCAAATTTGAAATGGTGACATGCCTAATTGAAATCTATGTATTTCTATGTTCCAGGGCTCAAACATGGCCAAGCAGATCTCCGCCCCCTACATCGAATGCTCTGCCCAACAATCCGAAAACAGCGTCAGGGACATTTTCCACGTGGCGACTTTGGCTTGCATCAACAAAAACAACAAAAACCACAAAAGGAGCAAGGCCTCCCGAGCTACCAAGAGGATTTCGCACATGCCCAGTAGACCCGACTTGGCTGCCGTGGCGACAGACCTCCGCAAGGATAAAGCCAAAAGCTGCTCAGTTATGTGACTTGTTAGGCTCTTTCTGATTGGACGATGGAAGCAGGATCTTGCCCTTTTTTTGAATGCGTTCTTCCTGTATATTGTTGGACCCTTTTTTGGGTTGTAGTAAGCTTCTTAATAAAATAATTGTTACTGGAAAACGCATATCCCAGCGTCATGGACATAGTTGGAGAAGATTCAGGAAGTACGACATTTCCGATTGGGCTGTTGTCGTCAAGGAAATGGGCTAATCCTAGCGATGATGTCATGGAGGATGTTGTTAACAAAAAGGATTCCGAACAAAGCCAAAGTTGGGATTTTGTAAGTGGAAAGATTGCTCCTATAGGAAGTGGAGCTAGCTGGATTAAAGACTTGTATTACAACTTGTCACTGTGGTTTGAAAATGGCCCACTCGCTTCTTTTGAGTGGAGTTTGTTGAAGTATTTGTATGCCCTTTGTATCGCTGCGTTCATGTGGTTTTCAGACAATAGTACTTTCAAACTGTAAATCTGCCTGCTGTGTATTTACATCAAATCCCATGCATTTCATAACATGTTTGTAGAGGTCTAAACTACAGGTACAAGTACAAAGACAGGATATTTAGTTCTTTGCAGAGGACCTTTGGGATTTCATAATTTCACCAGCTCAAATAGTCATTTATATTTGATTGCCATTAATTGTGCAGCACTATTGGGTAGAACTAGTGTACATTAACATTATAGTCAACATTAGATATACTATTCTAGATGGATAGGTTATAGGGCACTTTATTGGTCCTGAACAAAATTCAAAATATGACATTATAACTCCTTGACTAACTGGCAATGGTCCAAATGACTGTAGGAACTAGAGGTAGTTTCTACAGTCAGTTTTTTTCAACCAAATTATATTAAGAAAACAAAACATTGCTCAATTTTAGTTTCATTTTTGTTTTGTTTTTAATTAATCATGAGATAAAATGCCCTTGGTTACTGGTTAAATACTGGACAATTTTAGACAACTGCATTTGGCAATAAACCAATACACCAAACATAACAGGAATTTTCAAATTTTCAAAATAAAAGCCCACAAAACAACATTATTTTTTTCAGATCATTTGAGGACCCCATGAACGCAGCGTGTTGTCGGTATAATGTGAAGTCATTGGTGTAAGTGTAGCATTGCTTTTCAATTTTGAGTTCATGAAGCTAACTAGCTAGCTATATTTTCTGCCCTATTTTTCAAAATTAGCCGCTAACGATGCTGATTCATTCTCCATAGGAATTAAATGATAACTGCAATGTGCCCTGGCCCCTGACCGCTTTCTCGCAGTCTGAAGTTTGATTTAGGGCCAATAAAATAAAATACAATTCAACTTGGCTGTTAGCGATGGGCTAATATCCTTGTGTGAACCAAATTATAGCTATTATTTCTGCGCTGGACATAAAACAGATCAAATTGCTGACTACACCTTTTTAAATAGTCCCCATGGCGATTTGAAAAGCTTTAGTTGCGTAAGATTTGTTTTAAGAGGAAGGATCTCGAAAGTTATGAATCATTGTTTTCCTGATTGTAAAAAGACTGCCAATATTTTTTTGGCTTAGAAACGTGTGTTGCAATGACTCTGAAGCCTGAAACAGTTGACAGCCGTGCGTCCTTTTCCGGTGGATTTCTGTGGATTTAGCTAGCTAAACAAAAAAAGGTTTGAATAACTTAAATGTTTTGAAATACTGGAGACCGAATCAGAAGTTGACAAAAACGTGGTAGCAATAGTTTGGATAGTGCTAGATAGAAGTGATCACGTAGCTCTGGTTGCCATGGTAACATGTTAGTTTCTGTTGATATGAACAGGCCTAAAATGTTACATTTTTGACTATTTTACGTTTTATTTTATGTGTGTAAGTTGAGATAAGGCTAGTAGGTGACAATTTGTTTTTTGAAGTTACTTCTGCTAACATGTTAACTTACTCAAAACATTTTTCTCCTAATCCTAAATTTAACCAAATCCTTATCTTAACCATAACCTGGTTCCTAATTTAAAAAAAAAAACAACAAAAAAACTGTTCTTTCATCATTTTGAATAACCAATCAGAGCAGACCGTCCCTACCGACCCAACATTCTAGCATTAAGTCAAAAGTGTTTCCAGTCTATGCAAGAACAGCTAACTCCCAATGTTAATAAAGGTCAAGCTTGATTGACGCTAGCTTACGTGACACCACTTTTACTAGGTTCTATTATTGCTTGTTACTTGATTCATGCTAACTGAGATAATTAGAGACAGGTAATTTAGTCAGACTTGATGAAGGCTTAGTCAGACTTGATTAAACGTGGCTTCTAAATTAGCATGTCTCTCCAAGTTACATAATATATAACAACTTAAATTTAAAACTGACAATAAATGATTTTAATTCTTTACATCGAAAATGATTAAAATGGCTGAATTATAATCAACTTCATGTTCATATTTGCAATGCTAACCTACTATAGCAATTTATATAATCCACCGGAAAAGCCACTATCAGTATTAAGATTGCAGCCCTCAAGTACCTTAAAAAACAGTAAACCAAACCAAACCAAGTCTAGTATGTTTCTTTTCTGACAGTGCAATTCAAAACGTGTCCAAAAATCCAAATTCTGATGCACTTTTTGTTGTCGCTCCCTGTTTGGACGTTTAAATGTCATTGGCGTCATGTTTTGGCAGGTTACACCCACATCTCTTTATCTTCTGTCTTCTCCAAAATGTTCCTGTCACTCTGAAATCTCTTTGTTGTCTCCATATTTATTGAGTCCTATGTTTTTGTCCCTTTAGAATAAATACAATGTAATTCAAAATCTGTTGTGTTTGGTATTGTTCATTATAATTATCTATGTGTTTTGATAGAAAGGTGCTATTGCTAAATGGCCTGAAACATACAGTACATACAGTTACTTACATACAGTTACTTGCATACAGTTATGTCTCCATTGAGATTTTATTGCCTGTGATGTTCCACAGTATGGCATTTGCTCAATTACAGGTGCTCAGAAATACCTTTTTAGTGTGAGTAGGGTCACCTCTCCACAGATCTGGTCTGTAAATGTAGACAAGCAGGTGGTATCCCTCCTTCAGTTATATAAAAAACTGTTCATTTCAGTGTTCGGATTCCCCATCTTAAATTAGCAGCTATTGTGTTTAGCCACTTCTTTCCTCCTCAGTGCAACAGCAGATGGACATTCTTTGCTCTCTTAAAGGTCCTATATTACGCAAAACTATTACCTCATCAAAAACAAACCTGGCGTTGTCTTTTGCTTCATTCACAAATGTTTGCGTAATCCCCATCTATTTTCATCTCCAAAGCTCAAAATGCTCTGTTCCACCTTGTGAGGTCATGAAGCGGTAGTTTTCAAGTTAACAGCTACATTTTACCTTTAGTTCAGTAGAGATCAGCAATTCCACAGCTGAAATCATCCAAATGATTCTAATGAAGGTATATGGAGTTTGAACACACAGTGAAGCACTTCCTGTATTGCCACATGAGATCACAAGGTGGAACAGAGTGTTTTCAGTTTGAGAGAAAAACTCTAAATGCCTAAACATGCAGGGTTTGTGTGTTAAACATGTGTGAATGAAGCAAAACACAACTCCAGGTATGTTTGTGATGAGGAAACAACATTATAACATAGATCAGAAAATAGCGTAGTATGGGCCCTTTAAATGTGAAATTGACCAAAGTTAAGGCGTATACAAAGAGTTGAATCATGCTTAAAGTACTTTTCTCTCTTCCAACCAAGTTTTGATAACACATTCATCCCTTTAATAATAAATCCAAGTGTTTCTGTCAGTCAACACCTTTGGGAACTTCACACATAATAGCTGGAATATCCTATTGGCAGGAAGTAATCCCCAGGGCACTTCCATATTAAGTTTTAACAAAGACATGCTCATCATGTTTTCCAGCGGCTTTGTACTTTATGAAAGGTGACACCGGGAATATTTGTCAGCCATTTTGAATCTCTATACACACAAAGCACACACAGATGTCGTGAGTTTGTTGACTTTCGGAAATGGGATACGGCCCAGACTCGACAAAGTTCGATTTGTTTAAACAGCTTGTGTAGAGAGACAGTACTGGTAGTAAACTTGAAATAAAGTTGCACAAGAAATGTTATGCTATCAATATAATTATTATGATAACAGAATTTTTTGGATGCTTTGCAGTGGAATGTTTATCCGTTACCATGGTGACGAGATGCACACATTAGCAAACACTGCCAAATCATTTTTAAGATTTAAGAAAAAATATACAATAGATTTAAACAACACATTACGAGCCAGTGATCCATACAAGCTCCAGTTTAGGTGTTTAATTTTCGGCAAAAGTGTGAGCGTGACTAACTGAAAAACTGTTGGCTAATGCTAGCTAGCTTGTGACTGTACTGTTACTTGAGAGGGACTTGTTTAACACCACAAATCAGCTCACCTGGTGTAATTCCAGCTAAATCAGTTCTTTATGGTCGAGGGACTTGTTAACACCACAAATCAGCTCACCTGGTGTAATTCCAGCTAAATCAGTTCTTTATGGTCAGATTGTGTTAAAACAAAGCTCAAATTAAAGTCTAACTGTAACAGAGCTTCAGACAGAGCAGTGCTTCTAGTTAGTTTGGTTGGTGTCACTGTTGTGTTAGTAGTAGAATTAGTAGTTTTGGCAGTGTATGTAGTAGTAGCAATAGGCTAGTAGTAGTAGTAGTAGTAGTAGTAGTAAGTATTTAAAATTTCACTATTATTTGGCTAATATGTCATTTTTATTTCTTTATTTCTTTCTTGTTTGTTACATAAGCCTACATAAAACCTTAGAACTAGATCATGATACTACTACTTGTAACAGATATAATTTTAGTATTAAAATGAGCATATTTATTCTATTTAGCAAATCCACCTGTGTTCTTATAATTGTCCAGGTGTAGCCCTTATATGGTCTTGCCACTTCCTGTATCTGACGCATTATAGTCTGATATCTGTTGTTTCTTTAGTTGCCCTTTCATCCAAAGCCTATTTAAACAGTGTATTCAGGTATTTCCAATGCAAATCTCCCTAAACAACAGTAGCTCTCCCGTCTTTTTTAGTGTACAATAGGCCCATTGTTATAAACCAAATGGCATTTTGAACAGGCTGCTTTTAGCGGCAGTTAAATGGATGTAACCTGATCTTATGGCTCAGAGGTCTAGACATTTTTTGCGGTTGGAAAACTGTGGGTGTGGTCCGAACCCGCAAAGCTTTTATAAATGCTGGGAAATGAATTGGTTTACATTTCATACCAGGGTTTGGAAAGTTTGGAAATGCGGGAATTTGATGTTAAGTGGACGGGAAAATCAATAACTTGTAATGGTTAGAGCAATAAGGATAATGTGTATATATATGTGTGTATTAATGTACTGTGTAGGCAACATATTTTAGTTTTTATATACAATATTACACAAACTAATACTAATAATAATTTTTCATATCAAAATTTAGAACTTTTACTTTTATTTCAAGTTTTCAAAATGCAAAAATAGATCATGGGAATATGAGAGTCCATACACTTTTAATAATATTATTTTAAGTTGAGACACGCAGGTGAAGCCTCCAGGTCAAGTGACAGTTACAGATCTGCGGAGAGGCAAGCCCGCTCACATGAGAATGCATGTTTGTCAAGGAGTTATTTCAGCAATAAAACGTAATTGAATAAATGCAAGATAGATATGCTTAATGCAATACTGTGGAACATTCCAGGCAATGTAACAACATCTCCATGGAGACAAGCCATCATAAAAGTTACATATTAAACCTTTAACAATTTATTTTGTGCTACTTTGCCGACTTGATTGAAAAACTTGATTTTGATGCATCTCAATCTATGGGTTACAGAATGATGAAAAATTAGGTCCGTTGCCATAGCGATTAACAATTTAAAGCAAAGTAGTATAAGTTTTGAATGGGAAAAAGTCTTCAAAATATTGCAGATAAGGAAGCTAAACCCTGTAGGACAAAACTCATACTACAACAAAAGTCTGAAGTATGCTAAAGTTAACCGTCCATGCTAACCCTCTGCGCGCTGCCTAGCATGTAGTCTGTTTAGCCTCCTTTAGCGCGCCTATATTTCACGCTATGACTTTATCTCATGCATGGGGTATTTCCCTGTCAGCAGCGGCAGAACAAGCCCGTCGACTGAAGAAAAACATTTGGATGAAAGATGGCTGGGATTTTAACAGTTTGTTTATTTTGGACCAGAATGTGAAACTACAGGGACGGGGAGCGCAGAGGGACAAACTATATGAGGGTCTAGAAGCTTATATGTAAACAAATGATGTCATAGAAAAGCATTGAAAGATCGGGGTCAAATGCATTGGCTAGAATAAACATGGTTAGCATTGAAGGAAAAGTTAGTCTCTTATTAGTGGAGATGCCATTACTTGGTCTGGAATGTTTCATAGTGTGGCATTAAACTTAAGGTCAGGTCTGTGGAGAGGCGGGCATGTTTTCTTAGATTTATTTTAGCAGTACAGTCACCTGTAATTGAATAAATGCAAGACAGATACGTTTAATGCCATATACCGGAACATAAAAGTAAAAGCACTAGCGTTTCCATGGAGACAACGAGTAGCTACCGGACAACACACAAAAAGTTACACATTGAACCAAAAAAATTACTTCACTGGAAGTAAATAAACATAGAAATGTGTAAACTAATTAATACGTGGTCACATTGAGAATCACATTTTGCAAAACCAAAGTTATTTCTGTGAATGATTTTGCAGCAATATACGGAACATTTATTTGAAAAATCATTTATTTATTTATTTGTTTGTTTGTTTGAAAAAGACACATTGCACATTAATCAACATTAAACTGTGTAAATGTGCCTGAGTTAGATGATTTTCATCGGTCGTCCCTTGGCCAGAGACCTCACTGTTTAAGATAGATAGATAGATAGAAGGATGGATAGATAGAAAGATAGATAGATAGATAGATAGATAGAAAGAAGGATGGATGGATGATAGAAAGAAGGAAGGATGGATGATGGATAGACAGATAGATAGAAAGAAAGAAAGAAAGAAAAAGGATGGATGATAGATAGATAGATACATAGAAAGATAGATAAATAGACAGATAGAAGGAAGGGGGGATGGATACATAGATAGATAGATAGACGGATAGATAGATTTAGGCTACAAATCTCTATATTGAAACTTCCAGCTGGCCTACCTAAACCCCATGTAGAAACCACAGTCTTCTTATGTGGGTAGAAGGCCTATCCACGGGTTGCAGAACTATGGAAAAATTAGAACCGTTGCCATAGTGATTCATAATTTAAAACTCGAAACTTTTGAATTGGAAAAGTCCTCAAAATGGTGCATATAACCGCTACTTCCATCCACTGCTGTATTTTCAAATGTGCATCGTGCATGGTCACCTACTAACCTACAAAGTTTCAATGGCTCCTCTGTCACAGATGTGTTTCATTAGATCACATGTACCAGCTGTAAATGTGACCCGGTCGTGTAAGGCAAATTGAATCTCGCTAAACGTATTGGCTCCACTAACTCAATTCATTTTAAAAAATAGTTTATCGCATATATGTAAGTGGAAAACTCCATTTCAAACAAGTCAAACTCATAAGAACATGCTATATTAAACTTCTTTACACTGTTGGCCTTGTTTCTTGTATTGGTACGTCTGGCAGGTGTCCAATGGCCTTCTGGGAAACGCAGTCCACCAATCGTCAAAGCCAAACGGGGCATATTTTGCGTCTCGTAGCAACTCTTGAAAATACACAGCATTTTAGCACAATGACATCATGTATTTTAACGGAGCCTTTAGCATGCTGCGCTAATGTCGCTACACCTTGAACCCATTGGACGGTAATGACAGCGGATGTGGTGCAGTGGCCTAGCATTTAAGCTAATTGAGCAGCTGGGTTAAAGACTGCAGTGGAGTTTGGACTGACCTACATAGTGTAATGAGCGAGGAATCTTGGACACTCCCAAAAGGGTGGGCTGAGAACTGGCACCAAATCTGCCTTTTAGCTAGCTTACAGGTCTCAACGGTGTGCTTTTAAATATAGGGGCTGAGGTCATGTATGAACTATCCAGTAAACGAGTTTTAGTAGGTCTGGGAATTTTAGCATCGTTTTACAAGCAAAAGATGCAAATTCACTATGTAACTTTTCCAGTGGAGGATCAGTCACCTGTTGCTATGGTTTGCCTGGAATGTTCCACAGTCTAGCATTGAACTTAAGGCTATCTATCTCCGTGGAGACAAGCAGTTGTCGCTACCAGGCGTAGTTACAGATCAGATTTGTGGAGAGGCAAGCCCACGCAACGTAAGAATGCGTGTTTTTTAAGGCAATAAAAAACTCTGTAAATGAATAAATGCAGGATAGATACGTTTAATGACATACTGTGGAACATTTAAGGCAAAGCAATAACATCTCCATGGAAACAAGCAGGTGGCATACCCTCCTCCAGATTTGTCATTCTCCAATAAGACAATTTGTTTTTCTAAAGTATTGCCGTTTTTGTTAGCTAAATACAAAAAGCTACATACTTATAATCTATGACACCTGTGAATCATTATGTTATAATTTGCACATTTTAAATCGTAATATTCATCTAAAACGACTTAATGACAGAAATACGTCTGCTGTCTTCCTCGTTAGAAAACTGCGGTGCCCAATGGGAGCCATAAACATCATCATAACAAAGACCCGTGTGGCTGTCGGCCCCTCCTATGGATATCTGCATAGCGAAAACAACTTCGAGAGGGTAAATGAGAAGGAGGAACTATTATAACATGGATAAAAGATCTAAAAAAAAAAAGTCGATTTGGCATAATAGGCCCGCTTTAACCTGGCAACATCCACCTTCAAGTGCAAATCTAATCTTAAATTTAAAGGGCCAGTCCTGTTCCACTGTTTCACTCTTTTCTATTGTATGCAGTCTCTATGCTCTATAGTGACAAACCGTTTTAATATAAGCTAACAGCATTTCCGCACCTACTCCTGCAGAAGTGAGTGAGTATGCTAGCACGGGGAGGTCAGGGTCTGTGCGGGCTGGAGATGGGACCAGTTTCTCTTCATGCAATATCTAAATGTCCTGGATGAGGTGCGGAAATGGTCCGGGTGATGAGCTTATATTGAAATCGATTATAGTTATTAAACAGGTGAAGCCAAGGTCGCCCTCGCGCAAACAGCTCAATACAGAACGAGTATATAGAGCCGGTCACAGTTTGAGAAGAGAAATGAGCAAATGTGTGTAGGTTTTTTTTAAGCCAGATGCCCTTCCTCACAAGCCTCACAAGCCAATGATCTTCATTTAAAGACGCACATATGACACATTTTGAGTGCAAAGTTGAAAAAATATTGGTTTATCTTAAAAACAATCTCATATTTTTTGTTATCAATGAAGAATGAATTTAAATCTATGTGTTGATCCCATTATGCAGATCCATCCAATGCCCCAACTTGGACAATGATTCCAACTTAGTACAATTTTCCGGCATTACTTTGATTTTTTTTCCAAATACTTTTCAGCTGTCAGCTTATGTCAGTTTGAGCTTTTGATATTTTACTTTTTAACAAACATGAGTTATAAATATTCACCAAATATCCGCCCACTCAACACATGGCTCTCACATGACTGGACCATGCATTTCAGTAGGGCCCTTCCCATCTATGTATACGACGTTCCCCCA
>KN469748.1:23022-51834 GCA_000787095.1 Periophthalmodon schlosseri
TTTCCCTCTTCTCTCTCTACCTCTCTTCTTGTTCCCCTCTCTCTCATCCCCACCTCTCTACCCATTTTCTGTCCCCTCTATTCCCTATTTCTTCCACTTTCACCCCCATTTCTCTCATTTCTTTCTCTTCCTAATTCATCTCCTCTCTCCCCCCTCTCTCCTTTTCTCTCATCTGCTCTCTCATCCTCTCTCTATCCTTTGAGGCAGTGTGGACCGTGAGGAAGGCTCTTTGGTCAGTGAGGGGGGGGCAGTTAGTGCTACACCAGTAGTGAAAGGCTGTGTGATTGTATTGTATGGCTTTGCACATTTCTTTTTAAGTGACAAGTAACTATCCTTTCTTCCCCCTCTCTCCCTTCTTCCTCCCCTTTTCTTTCTCTCTCTCATCTCTCCTTCTCTCTTCCTAGCCCCCCCCACTCCCTCCCCCCTCTGCCTCTCACATCCTCCCCCCTTTCTCCTCTCCTTTCATCTCCTCATTCTGCCCCCTCTCTCACCCCCCTCTTCCTTCCCCTCTGTCTCCCTTCTCGCTTTTTGTCTCTTTCTTTCCCTCTCTCTCCTTCGCCATTCTCTCTTGCACCTCCCTCTCCCCCAAGTTTTCTGTGGCCAAACGCAGAACTGTTGTTTTAATAAACTTTGTCCTGGGTCAGGCTAAGATGCGTCTCGGGCTGCACAGACCCGGAGCTCCTGTTAAAGAGCCTGGTGGGGGCAGTACAGTACAGTATGTTGGTGGGGCAGGTGGAGGACAGTGTGGTCAGTGAGGGGGGGCAGTTAGTGCTACACCTGTAGGGAGGGGCTGAACATGTGATGAATGTGTGATTGTGTTGTATGGCTTTGCACATTTCTTTTAACTGGCAAGTGACACATAATAAATGTATAGTCAAAGTCTCTCTCTCTCCCCCCCTCCCTCTTTTTTGCACCCCCTCTCTCCCCCATCCTTCTCTTCTCTCTCCTCCCTTCCTCTTTCTTCCCCCTCTCTCTCTCACTCCCCCTCTCTCTACCCTCTCCCTCTTTTTTCCATCCATCTCTCTCCCCCTCGCCTTCTCCTCTCTCTCCCCCTCCCCCCTCTCTCTCCCCCTCTCCTCCTCCTCTCTCTCTCCCCTCCCTCTTTCTCCCCCCCTCCCTCTCTCCCTCCGTTGTATCAGACCAGCTGGTGTTTGGATCAATAGTTCCAAACTAAAGGGGCGGATCATTGTTTCTCTCTCTCTCCTCTCAGACGTTCATCCATGCACAGTTGTAACACAGGGACACTCACACCAGAACAATGGGGTTACACAGAAAAAAAACAGGATTTAGTTTGAGAAAAGAAGAGGAGAAAAGAAGGGATTCCAGGCGGAGAGCAGACGGTTTGGGAGGAGAGTTTGTTGTGAATGAAGTGAGTGAAGCATCATGGGAAATGCTGACACAAGAGAAACATATACCAGGCTTTTTACTGGCAATTAACCATATAAATAAGACATTTAAAGGGCCCATGTGACGCTGTTTTCTGATCTATGTTATAATGTTGTTTCCTCATCACAAACAGACCTGGAGTTGTGTTTTGTGTCATTCAAACATGTTTAACACACAAACCCGGCATATTTAGGCTAAGTTCTTCTTTCAAACAGAAAACACTTTGTTCTAGTGATGTCATACAGGAAGTGCTCCATTGTGTTTTACACCCTCACTAGAATCAATTGGATAATTTCAGATCTGAAATTGCCAATCTCTACTGAACTAAAGGTAAATAGATAGATCAATCCTATTTCTTAATGCGTGAGTTTGATACTCTAAATGAGAAATATCTTGTAATAGTTGTTTAAACATTCCAAATGTTGGAGAATTATCTGTATTCCAGTTAACTAGAATACATTTTTTTGATACGTATGATATGATACCCAGTTGTCTCTGTAATGATGGATTCATTTCTATATCATATTCTACACCAAAAAGGCTTCTTATAGGAGATATCTTAAGGGACCTTTTGGCAATTTTAACAGTAAAGTCATGTATTGCATTCCAGAACTCTCTTAATTGACTACATTCCCAAAACATGTGAAAGTAAGATCCTATGTGAGATTTACATCTGTTGCATATAGGAGACAAGCTGGAATACATTTTACTCATCCTGAGTGGGGTCAGGCACACTCTATGCAAAAATGTATAATTTTGTTCTAATATTCTGTTGCTTGACATTTTTAGAAAGACACTATCAGTAATATTATTACTCCACTGCTCGTCATTTAATTCAACATCCAAATCTTTTTGCCATATATATCTTAGAGAGGGAAGAGATGACTCCTCTTGTTTAGCCAGGAATTTATACACTTTAGAAGTCCACCCCTTCAAAGATTTGAAATGTAATAACATATTTTCTAACTCTGAAACCTCCATTGCTAGAGACCTCCATTGCTAGAAAATAGGAGGTAACATTTTCATATTATTAATAAATGGCAATGAAGCCAATAGAGCAGGAGAGCAAAGCTCTCTCTCGATGAGCCCAGTGGGGAGCACTTTGTGTATCAAACCAGACTAACATAGCTTTTGCTTGACATGACCAGCAATACAACTGGAAATCTGGAAGCTCCAATCCCCCTTTATCTTTGGGTTTGGAAAGCGTCTTGTAGGCAATTCTAGGTGTACCTTTTTTCCAAATAAATTGGGTTACATATTTATTCTGTAATTTAAAGAATGATTTATCAATGTAACATGGTAGTGATTGATACACGTATATGAAACGAGGTAATATATTCATTTTAATTACATTAATTCGACCAAGGAGTGAAATGGGGAGGAGATTCCAGTTTTCCAATTCTTCACAGATTTTTCTAAGTAGTGGCATATAATTTATTTTAAAAAGCTCCTTTAGATTAGATGTTATGTTTACCCCTAAGTATTTAAAGCCAGTTTGTGTCCAAGAAAAGGGGGACAGATCTTTAAGTTGGCTAGTTAAGTTTGTGTTAAGAAGTAAGGCATGTGTTTTTTAAATATTGACCCTATAGCCTGATACAATTCCAAATTTCTTAATAATTTCTATTATCAACGGAACAGATTTTTGAGGTTCTGTGGCATATAGGATAATGTCATCTGCGTATAGTGAAATCTTATTTTCCAGAGCATTTTGAGCTTTGGAGATGTAGACAGACTAATAATGCAGGATTACTCAAACATGTGTGAATGAAACAAAACATAACTCCAGGTATGTTTTTGATGAGGTAACAACGTTCTAACAAGGCTTAAAGCTCACGAGAGACAATTTTGTGTAATATAGGACAGTAACAGTAACAGTAATGTAATGTGTAATCATTTATTTGTTTGGGTAATCCAACACATTTACTCATTTGTGGAGTCATTTTAGAAGAAGAAGAAGAAGAAAATGAACATATAGCACAGGCCAGAGGAGTTTGCTCAGTTCCTTTTTAATCCAGGGGTCTTATATATAAAACATGCGCACTTACTTAAATATCACATTGGTGACTTTTCATGTTAAGTTTGTGACCTATAAAAAGACAGCTAAATGTGGAAGTGGGCATTTCAGTCCAAAATGGGACTTGAGTGTTGGGGCTTTCAGAGATGAGGCAGAACCATATAAAGAAGTGGACTAAGTGAGTGTGACGTCACCCGTAGCGTTCGGCTCGAGTCAAATGAGGCTCATTATGGCTAACAGTTACATGGGCCAATTTCCATATTTGGAATTCCGACCATGAGCTTCATAGCAACCAAAGAGCCAATCCGGAGTGAGGCTGTTGAAGGTAACGCCCCTTCGCACCTGCACCGCTGGTTTAGCAGGGAGCGGGCGCTTCGCAATGCTGTCAATCAAACCTGTTGCGAACGCCAGCAGGAGCGACCCCAGGTGTGTGATGTGTCTGTTTTTAATGTTCAGATCTTGAGTTCTGGACACAATAGCAACATAAAAACACCAGGATCATGTAGAGCAGGTTAATGCAAACATTTTAAAACCAAAATGACGAGCCTGACAGCAGCAGTTATCGATCGGCGGCTAGCGTGTTAGCTATGTCCATTTACATATACAGTCTATGGGCAGAAGTCAATCTGTGCTCAGAGAGAAAAGACATGAGCCAGTTTGTGGAGGTTTGTGGAAATTTTTGTTTTGTTCCTATAGTGGAACTAAACACTAAAACACTTTTTGTCACTCCTAAACTTGGCATTTTAACAGTAGTATTTTCTACCGTTTTTGGCAACTTTAGTACAAACTAGGTACATTTGCAGTTCTCCGGTCAAAAACACCTAAATCTAAGTGTGTGCTGCCTTCAGTGGCCTCTGCAATTTCCAGTAGTTGGTGACATCACTCAAGACTGTCCTGATTACAACCAGGTGTTTCTGATTACAAACACCTGGCTGCAGGGGTGGAGTTTGAAGTGTGGATACCTTTTAGATCAATCACACTGTTCCTCATACCTCCAGGCCCCGCCCCTCCTCCTCCCTCACTCTCTTCTTTAGTCCTCCTAATGCCCAGTTTAGCATCTCTATTTGAAATGTGGCTGTGGGCGGAGTTTATGTGTTTAGTCCCACTTTAAGTAAGAATTCTACATAGTAAGTTTTACAAATGAGGCCCCTGATTCCTGAAGCAAAGAAGGGCATCTGGCATAAAATCAATGTGCAAACCAAATATGTAACTAAAATCATGTACAACTACTTTCAAAAGGGTTTGCATTTCATTTCAAAGTCATGTTTTTTTTGCTGTTATTTAACTATGGAAAAATCTGCTTCTTTTACTTTCCCAACAACCACAAAAATGTCTTTGGTCTGGTCTGGGTTGTATCCTCACTCAGCCTTTGGTCCCATATTATTCACTCAGTTTAATCAGAGACGCCATATTTTTTTATATCACAAATTTGGAAGTTTGTTTTAACCATTTAACAAAAAGCTAAATATATGTTTTCTTTGCCTACTTGGTGTAACCCCAGCTTCAAATGATTCACTTGTTTGGATTTGAAAATACTTTGGTAATTTCCAACAACTAAAAAGATGTTGACTAAATAAATCTCTTATCTTGTATACAGTCAAAAAAAGTTATAATTCAGAGCATACATTTTAAACAGATCAAGTCAAAATTGGGGGCATATACATTTTATTTAAAGGCACACTATGTAACTTTCTGGTAGGGTCCACCACCTGGTTCTGTCCATAGAGATGATATCGCTTTGCCATGAATGTCCCACAGTATGGCATTAAACTGATCTATCTCCATGGAAACCACAAAGCCAAGTTACATTTTAGATCAGCTCAAAGTCGTCAAACTGATTTTATTTATACAATAGAATGATATGGGGGGAAAAAGACATTTTATTTAAAGGTCAGATCTGCGGAGAGGCGACCCCAGCATGTTTTTCAGGTGTTTTTGAGCCCTCAGTTTGGCACCACAAACACTGTTGGTATGTGAGCGCAGACGGAGCTGGTATTTCCCAGCCCTCTCTCTGTGTGCTAATAGTGTTGTTTTAACACTTTTATGACACTTATAAAGCGTCGTTGTGGTGTAAAGACTATAATAAGGCCTGTGCACAAGACGGACACGCCCCCTCCTCTGCTCGCTGCACAACGTCTAAGAGCTCGGGTTATACGCTTTTGAATGGCAGCACAACAATTGTATCATTATTTGGAAGCAAAATCTATTGAAAATAAGGGTAGTATTACTACTACTAGGCTACTACGACTAGTACTACTACAAATACTTTTACTGATGCTACTAATGGTTTAACTTGTACTACTACTACCACTGCTACTTCCAACTCTAGCTTACTATTACAGAGTTCAATACTACTACTACTACTACTACTACCACTACTACTACTACAAGCCTATTAATACTATTACTGCTATTACTACCACTCCCACTACTAGTGCTGGTATAGCTAGTACTACTACAGTCAGTATCGTACTTCTGCTGGGATAATTACTGCTTTTACAGTGACACTACTCGGCCTACTACAACCAATTACTCCTTTTATTACTAAGCCAATACTTTTACTGCTAGGCTAGCCAACTACTACTAGGCCTACTACCAATGTTTATAAATTATTACTACAAAAATATTTCATAACTTTAACTGCATGTATCTGTCAGCAAAAACACACAACTGGTTTGATTCAGCCCCCAGAAATTGGGTGTGGATAAAACGATTACAGTTTGGAGGTCTTCCAGCTTAAGGGGAGTCGGCTTTTGAACTATTATACAATTATTTACAAAGGAGACATTACAGTGCTGACACAAAGTTTAGTCGTCATGGTAATAGACAAATAAAAGTGGTGCGTGTTGGAAAAACATTACATTGCATGACATAGTGTGTGATTCCTCTGTGGTTTTGTTATTAAAGGAGGGGCAGACACAAGAATTCAAAACTTGTGAGGACTTTTTATGCAGTGAAATTTGACGTACTAGACGCATTTATCTGGCTGCATGTTGCGATGGTGGGGATGCTAGCTAAACATAGCGCATTTTGGCATAAGCTAACACTGTGAATCACAGAAAAATAATAAAAATACGACATTAAAACTCTAAAATTCACGCCTAATGGAGAGATATATTTAATGCCATACTGTGGAACATTCCAGGCAAAGCTACAACATCTCCATGGAAACAAGCAGTGGTGGAAGAAGTACTCAGTTTTGTTGTAAAAGTACAGATACCAGAGCAAAAAAATACCCAAGTAAAAGTTAAAGTATTAAAGTACCCGTTTAAAAATGTTCTTAAAGAGTAAAAAGTAAAACTATTTCGTGCAGATTTTGAGTTTTTATTTGTATATTTTTGTTTGCTCAAATTATGAATGTGTTAAAAATAAACCCTCAGACTTTTGAGCAGGTCTCAAACAATAATGAAAAATACTTTTACTTTTCGTGTTAAAAAAAACCCTCAGACTTTTGAGCAGGTCTCAAACAATAATGAAAAATACTTTTACTTTTCAGTCCTGTTCAAAAATGTAGTGGAGTAGAAAGTACAGATACCTGGAAACAAGGAAGTGGTGTATCCTCCACCGGAGAAGTTCCACAGTGCAGCTTTAATGTGTGTGTAACAGTTTAGATTACTCATTCCACTAAAAACACACTTTACATGGTTAGATTTTAGATTTCACAGAATATTTTGATGAAGTTTATGACTGTACTTCATGGTTATAATGTAATTATAATGTAATGCCAGAACTGTTACCATAATGTTAACAAGCCGGTAAAACCTGTCTAATTACAAAATAGTTATGATTATACTAATACAGATATAGAGAGGTCAGTTGTGTGGTCAGTTGTGTGGTCAGTTGTGTGGTCAGTCTTCAGTTGTGTGGTCAGTTGTGTGGTCAGTTGTGTGGACTTGTTCGAGGAAGAGACTGGACACTTGATGTATTGATTAAACAGTCACAGTGTGTTGCTCTGTATTCTTCTTCTTCTGTATTATTCATGAAACTCTACACAGCCACCACAGGCTCTGAACTCACTCCAACGGCCCTCGCTTTACCACATGTCCTGTGTACACCGCAGGCTATGTCCACCTCTCTTTCTCTTTCTCACTCTCTCTCTCTCTTTCCACTCTCACCCTCCTTTCTCCTTCCTCTCCTCCCCCTTCTTTCTCTCTTTCTATTTCTATCTCTCTCACCCCCTCTCTCCTGTCCCTCACCCCCTTTCTCATCTCTTTCTCTCATCTCTTCCCTCACTCCCTTCCTCTCTCGCTCTCTCTCTCTCTCTTTCTGCCCCCCCCTTCCCCCTCTCTCCTCGCCAGCTGCTTCCTGATTGGTTATCTTGATCGTGGTCCAGTTTTGGACAGACTGCACATGTGGGACATGCTCCCGATAGAACCCTCCATCACTGCATCATTAAACTCATTTGTACCACTCAAAACTCACATTTACGTGTTATTTGCGTGGATTATGCAGGGACTGAACAAACCCAGGACTAAACCAAGTCTAATCAAGGCCTAAACCATGTCTAAACCAGGACTAATCCAGGACTAACCCAGGTCTAACCCAGGTCTATACCAGGTCTAAACATTACAATTACCACTTCCCTGAATAAACTTGTACTCTTCAGTGTAGGTCACATATGCTGTACATGTACGGTGTCATTGTTTTTGCCTTCAATGTTATTTTTTTGGTGGAGAGCCCGCATTACATGTCAGATCTGTGGAGAGGCGAGCCCAATAAAGCTAATATAGAACATTTAATTTTTTTTTTTTGTTTCATCCATCTAATTTTCAAGGGCGTCCAACAATTGATAACTGCTAGATAAGGAAATATGATCTCCATGGAGACAGGTGAGGGAATCCTCCACTAGAAAAGTTACACAGTGCACCTTTAACTTGCACGTTTGCACACAGTCAGACCTACTGACCCACAGGTCGGTGGTGCGATTCCAGCTCCCACAGATGAATGCTGTTGTTGTGTCCTTGGGCAAGACACTTAACCCAGTGGTGTATGAATGTGTGTGTCAGTGGGTGAGTAAAGCGCTTTGAAAGCCTTGAAGGTGGAAAAGCGCTGTATAAACATGTGACCATTTGACCATTTGAGGAGTTTTCAGCAAAAATCTGTTTCTGTGTGACTCTGCAGCCTCCATGCTGTAACAAACTGACTGAACACTACTTTTACTTGAGCACTTTAACTTTTTCACACACTTTTTCCACTTGTTTTAAATGAGTTCATGAATAAATAAGTAGGCACGCCCCATCACTCAGCGGCTGATGTCTTATTTAGCGTTCAGATTTGGGCTCGGTCTGACAGCTGCTAAAAACACACACTAATTATTCATGTCCAGGCATTGATTCAGAGGAAGAGATTTGGTTTCACTTTTGTTCAGTGAATACAAGGTCGTGTTACTCCTCTGCAGTACTTCTGTGAGGAGGTATAGGATTTTTACATCAGCTCGTTTGTTTTAGTGGCACAACTGGTGAAGGTCCAAACTAGCAAATCATAAATAAATAGTCTGAAAAAAAAAAACATTACCACAATAAAAATATTTAGGATTTAGTCTCATGATAATTAAATACTTTTTTGTGAATTGTTAACCAGGTCTAAACCAGGTCTAAACCAGGTCTAAACCAGGACTAAACCAGGACTAAACCAGGTCTAACCCAGGTCTAAACCAGGACTAACCCAGAGTTTGAAAAAAAACAGGGAACAGCGATAGGTCTTTAACTGGACAAAACATGACTGAATGAAGCAGATAGAAGCGCTGGTTTATCTCACTGTCGACCCTGATTATGAATAAAACACTCTTAAGGAAAGAGAGGAGGGGGAGGAGGGAGAGGAGGGGGGGAGGGAAGGAAGGGAGAAGAGGGAGAGGAGGGGGGGACAACGTGTCTTTGGGACAACGTGTCATGTCCCAGGGAGGAGCAGAGCAGGTTTTGGACGCGCTCATTTACATAACACAAAGATCATCAGCCCCCCACGAGCAGCAGGGGAACGAGAGATTCCAGCAGTCACCACGCTCGCTTCACCAGTATTTATTTATTCATTTACTCGGATGAGGTCCTGATTAGTTGAACAGGTCTGCATTAGAGCTGACAGGACTGCAGGACTGAAGTAGGAACTGACTAGGTCTAAACCAGGACCAAAGCAGCACCAAAACTGCACTAGAACAGATACTAAAGCAGGACTGAACAGGCCCCCAATGAGAATTATACCAGGACTAAACCAAGTCCAGTGGTATCACCTGCTTGTCTCCATGGAGATAGATAAATTTAATGCCGCCCTGTAGAGCCAAAACAATAACATCTCCATAAAGACAAACAGGCGGTAGACCCTCCACTGGAAAAGTTACGCAGTGCGGCTTTAATTTTTATTAGTCATTTACATATTTCTCTTTACGTTTCACTTTAGATTCTTTTGTTATTTTTTTCCCAAATTTGGAAGGAAGATGATCCCACCTCTCTCACCCTCTGTCTATCTTTATTTCTCTCTCTTCCCTTCCTTTTTCTGTCTATCTCTTTCTCTCTCTTCCCCACTCATCTATTCCTTGCTACCCCTCACTCTCTCTTCCTCTATCTTCTCCCTCCCTCTCATCTCTTCCCTCCCTTTCTCTCTTTCTTTCTTTCTCTCTTTCCACTCTCTCCCTTCTTTCTCCTTCATGTCCTCCACCCTTCTCTCTCTCTCTCTCTCTCTCTCCCCTCCTCACCCCTTTTCTTATCTCTTTCTCTCATCTCTTCCCTCCCTTTCTCTCTCTCTCCCTCTCTCTCTCTTTCTCTCCCCTCCCTCACCCCTTTTCTCATCTCTTTCTCTCATCTCTTCCCTCTCTCTCTCTCTCGCTTTCTTTCCCCTCTCTCACTCCTTTTCTCACTTTTCTCTCATCTCTTCCCTCCCTTTCTCTCTCTCTCTCTCTCCCTCTTTCTCTCCCCTCCCTCACCCCCTTTTGCATCGCTTTCTCTCATCTCTTTCCTCCTTCTTCCTTCTCTCTCTCTCTCTCTCTCTCTCTCCCCTCCCTCACGCCCTTTCTCATCTCTTTCTCTCATCTCTTCCCTCCCTTTCTCTCTCCTGCACATTCCAGACAAAGCAATAGCATCTCCGTGGAGACAAACGGGCGGCGGATTCTCCATTGGAAAAGTTACGCAGTGCATCTTTAAGTTGTATTATTTATTTACATATTTTTTTACTTTTGTTATTTTTTCTCAGATTTAGAAGGAAGATTATTGCGATGATTATATTTGAAGTGTTTTATTTGCTCTTCCATACCTGGGCATGTCTCTCTCTTCCCTTCCTTTTTCTGTCTATCAAGATTATTGCGATGATTATATTTGAAGTGTTTTATTTGCTCTTCCATACCTGGGCATGTGATAAAAGCTGGAGTATTTACTGAGGACTCAAGGTAACTGCAGTGAAAGCATTTGAACAATAGACTTGTTCCATTAAGGAGGACTCTTCTGCAGCACAAACACATTTCACTTTCAAAGACACAAAATGGAGGAGAGACTGTAGTGTGTGTCGGGTCTGTCGGGGTCTATAGAAGAACGTGCATTTAAATATACGACACTTCAGTGAGGTCAAAGGTCAACCCGTGAAGTCATTTGTGGAGTCTTTAGACATTTTGATTGCATTTAAAATAAAATACCTACGGCTTTACTAACATTGCTCTGCCAAATCACCAAACCAAGTCTAAACTAGAACTAAACCAAGTCTAAACCAGGACTAAACCAAGTCTAAACCAGGAATAAACCAAGTCTAAACCAGGACTAAACCAAGTCTAAACCAGGAATAAACCAAGTCTAAACCAGGACTAAACCAAGTCTAAACCAGGAATAAACCAAGTCTAAACCAGGACTAAACAAGAATTAAACCAGGTCTAAACCAGGACTAAACCAGATCTCTTCCCTCCCTTTCTCTCTCCTGCACATTCCAGACAAAGCAATAGCATCTCCGTGGAGACAAACGGGCGGCGGATTCTCCATTGGAAAAGTTACGCAGTGCATCTTTAAGTTGTATTATTTATTTACATATTTTTTTACTTTTGTTATTTTTTCTCAGATTTAGAAGGAAGATTATTGCGATGATTATATTTGAAGTGTTTTATTTGCTCTTCCATACCTGGGCATGTGATAAAAGCTGGAGTATTTACTGAGGACTCAAGGTAACTGCAGTGAAAGCATTTGAACAATAGACTTGTTCCATTAAGGAGGACTCTTCTGCAGCACAAACACATTTCACTTTCAAAGACACAAAATGGAGGAGAGACTGTAGTGTGTGTCGGGTCTGTCGGGGTCTATAGAAGAACGTGCATTTAAATATACGACACTTCAGTGAGGTCAAAGGTCAACCCGTGAAGTCATTTGTGGAGTCTTTAGACATTTTGATTGCATTTAAAATAAAATACCTACGGCTTTACTAACATTGCTCTGCCAAATCACCAAACCAAGTCTAAACTAGAACTAAACCAAGTCTAAACCAGGACTAAACCAAGTCTAAACCAGGAATAAACCAAGTCTAAACCAGGACTAAACCAAGTCTAAACCAGGAATAAACCAAGTCTAAACCAGGACTAAACCAAGTCTAAACCAGGAATAAACCAAGTCTAAACCAGGACTAAACAAGAATTAAACCAGGTCTAAACCAGGACTAAACCAGGACTAAACCAGGTCTAAACCAGGTCTAAACCAGGACTAAACCAGGACTAAACCAGGTCTAAACCAGGACTAAACCAGAACTAAACTAAAATGAAACCAGGTCTAAACCAGGACGAAACCAGTACTGAACCAGAGTTCAACTTTAAGACGAATTCTAAACCAGGTCCAAACAAGAGCTAACCCAGAATTAAACCAGGTCTAAACCAGGACTAAATCAGAATGAAACCAGGTCCAAACCAGGGCTTCCCCAGAACTAAACCAGGACTAAAGACCCCATGTATCCCTCCCAGCAATCACGAGCATATTGCTAGCTGCTTATGAGTACAAATTTGAATATGTATTAAATCATGTAATATTAATCCCTCCAATCTTGTATTTAACCAGTTTTGTCATATAGCCTCAGGCACCAGACCATTTTTGCCAATTCTTCCATATTTTATCTCCACATTTTGCTATTTCATCATGTTTAGTTATTTCCACCCATCCCCATCTGTGTTTGCCAGTGACCTTTCTGTGATCTCTCAGGTGTGGGTCCAGTTTACCCTAAAACGCTTCAAGTCATTTTGCAGTTGTCCAGATGGTAACAAGCGGATCCCAGGTGACTTTTGGTTCAAATATTCAAAATGACAGAGGCAGAGGAGCAGTCGTTCCCCCATTTGACTAATGGTCTAAACCGGGACTAAACCAAGTCTAAACCAGGACTAAACCAGGTCTAAACCAGGACTAAACCAGGTCTAAACCAGGACTAAACCAGATCTAAACCAGGACAAAACCAAAATTAAACCAAGTCTAAACCAGAACTAAACCAGGTTTGAATCAGGACAAAACCAGAATAGAACAGGGTCTAAACCAAAACTAAACCAGGACTAAACCAGGACTAAACCAGGTCTAAACCAGGTCTAAACCAGGTCTAAACCAGGACTAAACCAGAATTAAACCAAGTCAGGTGCAGGTCCAATTTACCCTAAAACGCTTGAAGTCATTTTGCAGTTTTCCAGATGGTAACAAGCACGGAGGAAGATCCCAGGTGACTTTTGGTTAGAATATTCAAAATGACAGCGGCAGAGGAGCAGTCGTTCATTTGATTGGATTGGATTTGGGGTCCCCTCCTCGATGGGACAGTTAATAGCTTGTGGCTGTACAGTGCCTCTGGGAGAACATCTGGACTGGTTCACGATATTACATTTATTCGAAATGGTAGATTTAGTCACACAACAAGAATGCTTTTTATTTAACATAAGCTATTTCACATTTTACCTGTTACATTGTTGCTTTTAAAGCCCGTATAAAATGATCTAAACTTCAGCTATTTTCTGCGTATTTTAGTCACTAGCAGCCTTGAAGCTATTGAACTTAGCAAAGAAAAATGGATTTGTGTAGCGCAAAATGCTAATAGTAAGAAGGTTTGTAAAAGTAAAAGTATTAAAGTACCTGTTTAAAATGTACTTAAAGGGTAAAAAGTCAAAGTATTTCACAAATATTTTGAGGTCTTAAAGATTTGTGTGGAGTTTTGTCCAACAGAAATAAATGAATCAATCGTTTTTCTGAGCTGTTTTTATTTGCATATTTTTGTTTGCTCAAATTATGATCTTGACAAAATTAAACCCTTCAATCTTTTCAGCAGGTCTCAAAGAATTATGAAAAAAACTTTTACTTTTCAGCCCTGTTCAAAAATGTCATGGAGTAGAAAGTACAGATACCTGCTCTCAAATGTAGTAAAGTTAAAGTAAAAAGAATCCACTTTAAAATACTTTAAATACTCTACTTTACTACTTTTACTTTGTTACGTTCCACCACTGGTTAATATCTCTAAGGACTATGAAACAAAAAATGTCATGTAGTTAAATGAGTTCACGGTCAGCAGGGAAATGTGTCCTCTGCATTTGACCCATCCTTCAATGTCACTGTCAGGAGCAGTGGGCCCATATCCAGATCTTGATTTTGGTCAGTACAACCTTAGCTGGAGGATTTCACTATAACTGTGCATGGGGAGCCGTACCCACAACCTTCTTGCCATATTTCTCCCAGTCCTATTGAATTTTTGACATAAAATTCAATATCTAACCTATGGACCGATATGTGTTAAGTACAATTGGTCTGAGTATGCCCTGATCTATGCTCGTAACCTTCAAAATGTTTCTCACACAAACCAAGCTTAGACTCGTTAAGCCAGGCTAGCTTCAATATAAAAAAAATCGTTAGCGTAACTTATTGCTAACATTTATAACAGTGAGTGGCTCCTTTCATTGTAAACAGCTCCTCTGAGGACAATCGCTGCTGTGGTCAATACAACAGAGTGGATGACCAAGATAAAACAGAAGAAGTATATAGGCTTACTCTGCAGGGCGGCCTAGCGGTGAGGTTACAGCACACATACAGGACCAAAAACTCGTCTAAGGGTTGTGAGTTTGAGTCCCGGACATGGCAATTTGCGGACTACCTATCCCTGCTCCTTCCTATCAGATGTTTAAATGGTTATCTTCAATTCAGCTAGTTACAAATCTTAATTAGTAATAGTAAAACCCCCCACAGTTCCTTCTCACACTTTGATGTTGAGCCACGAGGTAATTCCATAATTGTTAACCAGCAACAAGATGTTAGCAAGGGCCAAAACGTAGCGGTATTACGCAACTTCCTGTATTTTTGGACTTTTCTTCTCAATTTATTTCCCTCAAACTGCCACGTAATTGATGTAAAACTACAATAAATATTTAGCTGAGGTACTATCCACCAAACCAAGTTAGAATTAGAAAAAACATGAAAACTTTTCAAATGCAGTTAAGTCTATAGCTTTGGTCGTGTTGTCTATTTGCAGAATGGGCCCCACAGATCAATACTAGCTTCAGTTTTAATACAAGGCTCAAGGTGAAACTGGATCAATGCAGAGCCAACATGGCCGACTGCCGACTTTGATGTAGTATTAATAAACGCTGACGTGTTGTTTTTCGTGTCTAAGAAAAAGAGACATTTTGAGACAGTTGACATTTTTGCGCTGGCTAGAATGACACGTTGCTAGCGTGGTGTTAATTGGATGAATGCCACAGAGTCCAAGTCAGAATTGGATCTGTTTTACCAAGAAGTGTTGTTTGAGAAATAGCTTCCCAAACAAACACACCTGGCAACACCATTTTATTCATCAACCTTAACAAGAAAACCTTGACTTTTGTTGACACATATTTTTGTCTCTTTTGTCTGTAAGAACTAGCAGGAAATATGAATTTATAAACAAAACAGTGAATATGTGAATATGTTTTGTTATTATTTCAAATAGAGATTGGTGCAAAAGTATAACCAAGTAGAGAAAGCAGGAGAGTAGCAATTGGCAGTAGTAAAAGTAGTAGTAGTAGTAGTAGTAGTAGTAGTAGTAGTAGTAGTAGTAGTATCCAATTCAAATAGTAGTAGTAGCAGTAGTAGTAGCAGCACCAGTATTAGAGTAGAACCTACACCCTAAGCCCAAAAGTTGGGATTCTGTTTTTAAATATATAGTAGTAGTAATAGTAGCAGCATTAGTAGTAATAGGGGAAGTGGCAGGAGCAGCAGCAGTAGTGTTACCAGTATCAGCAGCATTAGTAGTAATAGGGGAAGTGGCAGTAGCAGCAGCAGTAGTGTTACCAGTAGCAGTAGCAGTAGTAGTAGTGGCAGTAGTAGTAGTGGCAGTAGTATCAGCAGCATTAGTAGTAGTCGTAGTAGTAGTAGTAGTAGCATTAGCGGTAGTAGTAGTAGTAATAGTAATTGTAGCAGTAGTAGTAGTAGTAGTAGTAGTAGC
Source organism: Periophthalmodon schlosseri (assembly GCA_000787095.1). Classification (NCBI taxonomy): domain Eukaryota; kingdom Metazoa; phylum Chordata; class Actinopteri; order Gobiiformes; family Gobiidae; genus Periophthalmodon; species Periophthalmodon schlosseri. Next base: position 38,813 of record KN469748.1, read on the forward strand.
AGCAGCATTAGTAGTAGTAGTAGTTGTAGTAGTAGCAGCATTAGTAGTAGTAGTAGTAGTAGTAGTAGTAGCAGTAGAGTAGAACCCACACCTTAAGCCTAGAAGTTAAAAAGAAATGAATTCATGACTAGTTTGAATAAGTGAAATAAAATGCTCCAATAGTATTGTATTGTATAAAATCCTCAGCAGGATGGAAAGAGCAGGATGTGGAAGGTGGAGGAATATTTTAAATTCAAATGAGTTTATATGAACACTTGACCTTGATCAATGATACATGTACTGTGTCTCCTTCAAATCCCTTACATCAGAATCATGCTTCACATTATAGTAGATGTATTACAAAGAGAGGGATAGAGAGAGAGAGGAGAGAGAGGAGAGAGAGGGGGAAGGAGCGAGCCAAAGAGAGGGAGGAAGAGGATATAATACAGAACAAGTATAAGGATGGGGCTAAAGAGGAGTTGTTCCCAAAATATTTCCCGTTTAGAGATTTAAAACTTAGCATTCAGCATACAAGCTTTCAAAAACATCTCAACGTGAACAGCAGGTAGATTAAGTCAGAGTTAAAACATTTACACAGGATCAAGAAATATAAGAAATATTTAAAAAAAAATGATTAAGTTAAATCATTGAGTTGAATTCATTAAGAGTTAAATAAGTAAATTGAGTAAATTGTGACCTAAATGTGCTTCATGGTTGTATCATTCACTATCCAGTTGCTCGTGGCGTTTATAAATCCCAGTGGTGGAGTTAGTAATCTGGGGGCCCAGGCGAGTTGGAGCCTGGGGCCCTTTATATTATTATCTGTTTGTCCCAATTGTTCATCAGACACACACATCTCTATTTATCTTATTTAGGGTGGCCTGGAAAAAGTAATCAGGCAGTCTTGGAGGAGTCCATTCTAACGTGAAAGGGGGAAATGTATTGACAGACAAAATGCATTTGACAATCACATACTATTTTGATTGTGTTTTCTTGTTTAAAAGTAAACTAATGTCATTTATTGTGATTTTGAGTGAATATCAAAAAGGTCTGAGGCCATTGGTGAAACTCAAGGGCAATCGATTGTGGGGCCCCCTAGAGGCCGCCCAGACTTGCCTAATGGTAGCGCTGCCCCTGACAAATCCCACTAGTGCAGTATATTTCACTGGGTCCACATGCATTATTAAGGAGACATGTTTACACATTCACTCTTTGTTAGACAGGGACCCTGAGCCACAAATGAGACACGCCCTAGGAAAGTATAACAACAACATGAAATCATAAAATTAAAAAAGTAAATTACAAGAACATGTGAAATAAATACGCAGGGTAAGTGTCCGATGCCAGTGGTTCCCAACCTTTTTTAACCAGTGACCCCCCCTTCCCCAACATCTCTCTCCTGCCTGAGAAGCTGATTATTTTCTGCTTAATAATGATCTGGAACTGTAACATTATAAAATACTTCATTAAAGCACTTAAGATGCCATACCTTCATTCAGATTCATACAGTGTAGTCTGGACCTCTTTTCTAAAGCAAAATCCTGGGGACCCCCTGAAAATGACCTTTGTCCTGTGTCATAGCTGGTACCACTGTCCACTCTTGTATTGGACAGTGGTCACATTTTTATATAGCGTTTTTGCGTTGCCCAAGGACACAACGACAGGATTCATTTGTGGAGCTGGAATCGCAACCAACCTTCGGATCTGTGGGCAAACTTTCTACTAACTGAGCAACTGTCGCCCCAGAGCGGGATTCGAGCTATTGGAAGTTTGCAATGTAGATTCTCCCCCTTCAAATAAACTACACAGTCAGAAATACATAGAGTTGTCATGTGCATATTGTGGATTTTTTTCTGTGTTTTATCACTGAAGAAAGTGCTAAAATAAAAGAGAGTTTGGAAGTAGCGAGAGACAGGACTAAGTTTGGCAGCAGCTGAGTTTCGCAGTGGGATTTCACAGTGGCAGTTTGCTTTGGTTTGCTCCTGTCATTGAAAACTTCTGCACCACAGCGCTGACAAAGAAATGAGATGCACTTGGAGTTTTTTTTTTTCGTTTTTACTTTTGGCTTTGTGCCGTTGTTGAAGTCGTGGGAGTGGAGAGTGCTTTCGTCTCTGTAGAGTACTTAGCTTTAATCACGTTTTGGAAAAATAACCTCATTAAAAAGTGCTGCAGGTGCAATTTAGACAAAGAAAAACAAAATGAAGTTGGAAGAAGATACCTGAAAAGTATAAGTGGGTTTATCAATTTCAAACAACACTGCAAATCACTTCTACTACTGTTACTACTCTCTTGATACTGCAATTATTATGCTGGGACACTTTATATTACAAATGTTTAATCATTAGCTTACTAATATACCTAATTATACCCATTTGTTACTAGTGTAACAGTGCAAAAGTATTGTAACTACATCAATTAATCTAACTACTAGCATCAGACTGCAACTATTAATACTACAACAACTTACTACTACTAGCCTTATTACTTAGTATTGAAGTAATAGGCTAATACTAAGCTACTTATAGGCTTCGATTACTACTACTACTTCTACTACTACTACTACAACTACTAAGCAGCTACTTATAGGCTTTGATATTATTACTACCACTACTACTACTACTACTACTACTAAGCTACTTATGGGCTTTGATTACGACTACTACTACTACTACTACTATTATTACTATTACTAAGCTACTTATAGGTTTCAATTACTACTACTACTAGTACTACTCTGTCTAATACAACATATTGTGTCACTACTACTACACCTTCTACAATTAAAACAATTCATTTTTCTTACATTTGTTTACCCATAATGTAAAAGCTTAACCACTGGATTTCATTTGACAACCATTGCGTAACACGTAAATCCTTCCCCCTCCCACTTACTGTCAGTGCGAAGGTTCCTGTTGACTTTAAAATCCTTTGAAGGCTCTGCAGTTTTGACACAGTAGCATTATCTCCTCCCCTGCGATACTGTTTGTGCTGAGGTGGGAGGAGGTCCAAGGTTTCTGCAATAGCACATGCAAATCTGAAGTTAATTACATATTATTAAACCAAGAAAGACACTGTTAGCTGTTATTCATGTACGTTATCATTAAAGCTGTACTATGTAACTTTCCTAGAGGGGGTACTGGATTGTTTTGATGTCTTTATTGTTGTTCCTGAATGTTCTACAGTATCGCACTTGTCTATCTTGCTTAGAGTCATCAAGTGTTTCTATTGCTCAGAAATACAAACAGGTGTCACCTACTTGTCTCCATGGGGATAGACAAGGTGTGAAGCATTCTTGCCCAAGGATACATCAGTAATATGCATTAGTGGGAACAGGCATTTAACCGCCAACAGTAAAGATTTCTGGCCAAAAAAATCTATCTATACTCAGCTATTGAGCAAAGTAGGTCTATATTAACCCCAGTGAAGTGTCTTGCCCAATGACACAATGGCACTATGTATTGATGATAGCACTTACGACTGTTAAACTTAACTACTACTTACTTTTACTACTACTAAGCAGCTACTTATAGGCTTCGATTACTACTACTACTACTATTACTACTACTATTACTAAGCTACTTATAGGTTTTAATTACTACTACTATTACTACTGCTACTACTAATACTACTACTACTAAGCTACCCATAGGTTTCAATTACTACTGCTACTACTAAGCTACTACTACTACTACTACTACTACTACTACTACTACTATATTAGCCCCAGTGAAGTGTCTTGCCCAATGACACAAAGGCACTGTGTACTGGTGATAGCAACTGTTAAACATAAACCTACAGAGCTATTGTTTGCAGTTCCAATTTAAATTTCAGTTGCCACTTTAAACTTTTGGATTTTCTAATACATAAAAAGGTAAGTATATGTCTATAGTTCAACATGATTTCCACATTATGCTACGGCTAGACTATGGTATAAAGTTACTACCTTTTTGATAATATGCCTGTAACATAATAACTAAATTAGCTTATCCAAAATTACACAGTCTATTATTTTTGGAGTTAGCTGAAACAAATCTAAAAAATTCCGGATATGACTCTTCCAGGTAGTGAGATCATTGTGCAAGTTTTCCCAGTATATTTATGACAAAATCCTACCAACTACTTGAGTCATCTCTCCTTCTCCATCCCACATAAATAACTGAATAATATTGTTTGGTTTGTTGTCTTAGTGATGATGGTTCAACATTTGTGCCTTGCCAAAGAGCTGTTGGCAAACCCTGGAGTCTCGGGTTGGGTTGTAAAAATGGGTCTTGTTGGCAGAGCATCGGAGAACTCGCTAGTTTAAGAAGTATGTGAACTGTAATACAAGTACTGTATGCATACTTGTGATTATATACTTAAAAGTGCACTATGTAACTTTTCTCGTGGGTGGTCTGCGCCTGTTTGTCTCCATGGAAATGCTATTGCTTTGCCTGGAATATTTCCTGGCATTGCATTAAAAGTATCCATCTTGCATTAATTATATTTTCAGAAATACCTTAAAAACCTGCTTAGGTTTTTCCGATACCAACAATATTTTTTTCAGGTATCCTATTGGCGAGTGCTCAGACCAAATCATCGATCCTATACCACTCTGTATTTTCCAGAATGACGACCTGTAGATGCGAGCACTGCCGCTGTTTACGTCTGTGGCTAATGCTAACGCTAACGCCCAGAGCAGGTTAAATGCAGACTGTGGATGTTCTGCAGACCCTTAAAACACGATAATAATAACAGAAAAGACATTTGTGTTTCCTCTTTGACACCTTCATTTAGCCTTTGGTGTGGACGCTGAACTTAGTAAAATAACGGAGAGTAACCAACAGCAGCGCTAACACAACAACAGCTAACAACAACTAATACTTTAGTCCTCAAAATCTCATTTATTCTTGTAGTTTTTCTTTAGAGATAGACTTTTATTTTTTGCTCTCGTATTGTAACAAAATTGAGTAGCCTTAGTCTACTTCTTCACACTATGCGGTATCGGACTCGTATCGGTATCGGCAAGTACAATAAGAAAAATGGTATCAGAACAACACCACAAGCAATTCCACTTTGATAAAACAACACACAGAAGAAACATATTGTAGTAATATTAATCGTAGTGAGTGTATTAGCTTGTAGTAGTAATAGTAATTCTAGTAATCACAAATTTAGCAGTATATTTCACTTTCTTGGTGGTATTTTGGTCTTCTGGACTAGTACACAGAGGCTACTCAGATTTTCTTTTATTAAGCGCTTCTTGTTTACAAATCTGTAATGTTCCTACTGTCGGTGTTGGTGGTGTTTGGTGGTTGTTGGATTTCAGCAGAAAGCACAAAAGGTCAGTTTGTCTTGGCTCTTAACATTTATGGAGAAGAATTACTTTTACTTCTTTTAAACCCGTAACCGTGAAGATGGGTTAAGAGACCACCCACAAGATTTCAACAACAAAGCTTACTATTGGAGAAACATGAGATTTTTTTCCTCCATGTTTTATATTTGGATTGAGAAGATGAAGTGAAGCTGTAGTTCAAAAAAATCACTACTACAATGACAGCAAAAATATTAAAGAAGGGGTATTTTACTTCTATGGGGTATTAACTGCTAACACATAACATATTTAGATCACCATGTTATTTTTTATTGTTTTGAAAATGCTATATTCACCGAAAACAACATGTTTAGTTAGTTTCACAGTCTCGCCTCCCTTTGCTCTCTGCGCTAAGTCACCCCCCCTTCAGAGCACCATCACAACACAATCAGCCTGCATCCCACTAATAAAACTATTGCACATCGCATCAGGTTTGTGAAGTTGTAGCGTACAGTTTTGTATCATGTTTTTGTATTTATGGAGAATTGTCATGTGGGAGCATTGGTGACATAGGCTTGTGGGCGGAGCATTGCACAGAATCTTACAGCTAAGCATAAGGGGGGTTCGCCCGGGAGAGATCCCTGAATTACTCAAACATGCATGGACGACATCTAAAACCTCTTCAGGTGTGTTTTTGTATAACGTTATGACAAAAAAACTAAAATCAATTTTGCATCATACCCCCTCTTTAAATAAAAAAAATCCAAAATTGTGAACTGAACTGCACAATTTATTTATTAAAAATGTCAAAATCTCATCTTGTCTCATTCTCGTGGAAATTGTGCCTCATCCCACAGTTACATGAACATTTACATATATAAGATCAGAAAAGTTACATAATGAATCTTTAAACTGCAGTAGCTTTTGGAGTCAATGATTGCATAACATGTGCTAGCTAGCTTTTCTACCTGTCTTTGCCGTCATAACAGGTGTTTTTATGACTCGCTGTTAGCTGTCAAACCAGATCAGTAAAAATGCAGTAACGTCTCATGCCTCCGGATGCATTTGTACAGTATTACCACATCACTGCGTGTTCTATTGTCACAGACTTATTCATAACACAACCAAAGCTGTGTTGTAACATGCTTGAAATCAATATTTACTTCGCAGACTCTGTTGTTTGAAGATAAAGAGACCGTGTAAATCGCCTCTGGCAATGTACGGCCCTATTGTTTTGAAGTGCACAAGAAATAAACCAACTCACATATCTGTTTGTACAAGTGGTATTCTTGGACAGTTAATAAATAGGTTTGGTTCTGGAGCTGGAGGACAGGTTCTATGGTGGAATAGCCTCAGTGCACAACAGCGCCCAGCAGCCTCACTGTGTCACTACTTCCCAGTTTTATCTCTTTGACGTTTTTCACGCTAAAATGAATAAATATTTAAAGATGAGGCAGTGGACAGGGAGCTGCGGTTGGATGGCACCGAAAACATGATAAACTACACAAATAAAATGAATACTTCACCAGAGGACTCTTCTGTATTTAAAAAGAGGGATGTTTGTGTCTCAGTGCTAACGCTAATGCAAATTTTGAGGTATAGGCCTAATAATTATTAAAACAACACCACAAACTGAAGTATTCTACATATAAAAATAATTGGGTAGTCTTTATTTTAATGAATTTGAATTTGAATAGGTTGTTTATTTGATGATCCCAATTTTAATAAAAGCAACTGTTAGCTTTGAGACCATCCAAATAGGAAGTGCTCATGGGCGTGCTTCCGGCTCCACTGACTCCGGCTCCAATTCACGTTGTATTGGAAAACTGTGGCCCCTCTCTCTGTAACTGCTGCTGTCAGACTCGTCATTTTTCATATTAACCCGCTCTACATGGTATTTTTTTGCTATTTTGCCCATAAATCAAGGTGAACATTAATAACAGACAAATGAGGCGCCTTCTTTCCTCGAGGTGGATCCCGCTAGCGTTAGAAGCAGGTTTGATTGACAACGTTGCTAAGCGTCTGCTCCCTGTTAAACCAACAATTCAGGCGGGAAGGGGCGTTACCTTCTCTCTCTGGATTGGCTCTTTGGTTGTTATGATACTTGCGGTTGGAATTCCAAATATGGAACTCGGCTCCAAATTCACCAATTGCTATGTGTGACGTCACACTCACTTAGTCCACTTCTTTATACAGTCTAGCTCAAGCGCAGTGAGCTAGCTAGCGTGCTGCTGTGCACAGAGCCTATTTTGCTGTTTGTGCAGATTTGTTGACCTGGTTTATGGTTAATATCTCTGTAATTACTGCGCCTATCCACATGAAACAGAAACTGAGCATAAAGTTCAGCTTCTTCTCTGTCAGCATAAAAGTGTTTTTGTTTTTTTTTGTGATTGTTGTCAGTTGAAAGGATTTTAAACCATGAGATTAATATTGCAGGTTTGTGGAGCCAGTTCCTCACAAAAAATGATAATGTTCAACATATGTGGGTATTGGATATTTCTGTCAAAAACAGTGAATCTCCCATAGAGATTCACTGTTTTTGACAGAAATATCCAATAGGCCTTTGCACACAGCTGAGATTATGACATCATCAAAGTCTCACAATCTATTTAAGGCCTCACATATTGTGCAAAACTGACATGATTTTCAAGTGTCATTCTGTCATAAAAATATACTTGGATGTTACGCATTCTTAAATAGGATTTTCCTAATGACTACATGTTATTTTAATAAGAAATGTCCAAAATTACAATCCACAAATGTAGTTATAGACCTTGTGAACAATTAAAAAAAATAGAAAAAAATAGGCAAGATACCAGAACAAAAAAAGTATCACATTTTTAAAGTGCCCGTTTAAAAATGTACTTAAAGAGTAAAAAGTAAAAGTATTTCACACAGATTTTGAATTCTGTAATAAAGCTTTAAATGCAGTGACTCTGAATGATAGAGATTTGTGCTGAATTTTGTTCAACAGAAACAACTGAATCAATCTTTTTTTAGCTGGTTTTATTTGAAAATGTTTATTTGCTCAAATTATGAAGTTGATAAAAAAACAAAAAAAAAACCAAAAAACAAAAAACGCTGCCTTTTCAGCAGATCTCAAACAGTAATAAAAAATACTTTTACTTTTCAGTTCTGTTCAAAAATGTAGTGGAGTAGAAAGTACAGATACCTGCTCTCAAATGTAGTGAAGTAAAAGTAAGTATTTAAAATTTACTTAAGTACAGATACCAGAAATCTTTACTTAAGTACAGTACTTTACTACTTTTACTTTGTTACGTTCCATCACTGCCACTAGGTCACTAACTAAAGCTTATCTGCTTGACTACATAACCACAATACAACATACTTGAACAGAGCAGTCAGTATTGTCCAAACACATGGCTCTTTTTGTGCTTGTCCCTTTTTTCCATAGGACCAGAATAATCCCATCACTTCTGCTTGACGTCTCACCCATTTTATTTTGAAAGGGTGCCAGAGCATTTCCAGGCTGCGGGCCAGAAGTCAATGTGGCTGCGAACACTTAAATCAATACAAAATTTCACAATAACTTGACAAATCCCACTTGGAAGAAAGCAGAGGTTAGGATTTCTCAACCCTGTCAACATGGTTCAATAATAAAATTTGACTTTTACCGTAAAATGTAACATCTGGACTTGAGAGCAGTGGACTACATGGCATCTGGTTTATTTCAATGCAGAGTCCAGTGTTGATTTTAAAAACAATAACCAAATACATCATTGGGAGTTTTGCACTGGTCAGCAAAAAGTGTGTTGATTTTAAAACGCTAATTTATGACTTGTTTAGACATGGGAGACTCTGTTCCTAAACTGCTAGCTTCTATATGCTAACAACATTTATTGCAATACTATTTTAAGTTGATTGGCTCCTTGTACAGTTTATGTAAAACAAGAAATCTCAAGTCTTGTCTGAGCAATGCTTTTCAACATTTTAGCCTTGTTTAGCTAAGAATACAGATAGTTTAACTTTTAGAAATAGATAAGACTTTAAAGGCGCACTCTGTAACTTTTCTGGTGGGGAGTATGCTGCCTACCTGCTTGTCATTTCTTTGCCTAGAATGTTCCACAGTATGACATTAAACATATCTATCTCTAAGGAGCCAAGCTTGTGACGCCACCAGGCCACGTTACAGGTCAGATCTGTAGAAAAATTAATGTGGAGAATTAATGTTTTACAACATATTTTGAGCAATGTAGTTTAGCTTAACATATGCATGGTAGATACGGTTAATGCTTTACTATGGAACATTCCAGTCAAAGTAATTACATCGTCATGGAGAAAAGCAGGAAATATGACACTATTGGAATATATCCATAGACTGTATAAAGAAGTAAGCGAGTTTGTTTGTTTCGTCACCCACAGCGTTCGGCTCCAGTCAAATGAAGCTCATCGAGGTTAGCGGTTACAGGGGCCAATTTGGAGCCGAGTTCCATATTTGGAATTCCGACCGCGAGTATCATAGCAACCAAAGAGCCAATCCGGACGAAGCTGTGGCAGGTAACCCCCCCTTCCCACCCGCACCGCTGGTTTAGCAGGGGACCAGAGTTGATGGAAGCGCGCCCATGATCACCTCCTGTTTGGAACGCGGCGGCTAGCAGGTTAGCTATGTCCATTTGTATATACAGTCTATAGTTTCGTCTTTTTGGATGAAACACATTTGGCTTCACAATGCTAAAATACCACATTAGCATAGCATTGGATCTTTACATGTTTCAGTCATTAGTGCCCATTCAGTGTGTTTCAATTCTAAATCCAGAAGCTATTTTTCCCAATTTCGAAAAAAGCTTTGGGTTGAATTTGTAGACAGTTTGAATATGAAATAAGGCTGCTGCTAATCCTGCAGTTTAAACCTCTACAAATATGCTCTGAAATATGATTCTTGCATTAGTTTAGCAATTCAGATTTCTGTCTTCACTCAAATGTTAACGCTCCTATATATGAAATACACATTCTTAACTAGATCTTGACTTTTAAAAACACCACTATTAAAATATATGTTAGAAAACTTTATAGAACATACCATCCTGTACCAGAGCATTCAAAGCCCTTCCTATGACATTGGCCCACATCACCAAAGGCCATATATGTCCACCATGTTTACATTTGTACCGGGGAGGACAGGGGACGTCATGTTTACTCAATCTGACAAGTCAATCTATCTTTAGTGAGAAAACGCTAGAGTCTGCAGCCTCCGTGAAAATCACATCAGCTTTTGACAGTTCTGGGTCTCTGCAAAGGATTATATTAGTCAAGCTTTTTCCATGTTCTGACTTAAGTATAGTTCTTTCAGTGTTAAAGGGCCCATATTACGCTATTTTCTGATCTACGTTATAATGTTCCCTCATCACAAACAGACCTGGAGTTGCGTTTTGTTTTATTCACACATGTTTAACACACAAACCCTGCATATTTAGGCTGAGTTTTTCCTCTCAAACAGAAAACACTCTGTTCATCCTTGTGATGTCATGAGGTAATACAGGAAGTGCTCCACTGTGTTTTTAAACTCCACACACCTTCACTAGAATTATTTGGATAATTTCAGCCCTGGAATTGCCAATCTCTACTTAACAAAAGTTAAAATGTAGCTGTGAACTCAAAAACTACCACTTCATGACATCACAAGGTGGAACAGAGCATTTTGAGCTTTGGAGACATAAACAGACTAATAATAAAGAATGCTGACTCAAATATGTGTGATTGAAACAAAACACAACTCTGTTTTTGATGCGGTAACAACATTCTAACGTGGCTTAAAGCTTAACAATGTTTGAGTAACCCTGCCCACACTTATGCCCGGCTCAAAAACACATGTAGGCAGCAATAGATATTTTACTACTACTACTACTGCTGCTACTACTACTACTGCTGCTACTGCTACTGCTACAAAATGCATTAGTCAAGGTTTTTCCATGTTTGGACTTAAATAAAATGGTGCTTTCAGTGTAAAATGAAGTAGTCTTTAAGCTGAGTGCCCTTAACAAAACAAAAAGAGTGCATTGGCTTTTGTCAGTGAATATTTTGATGAAACATTAAGCTACAGATGGGTTTTTCAATAGAGGAATAACAACATGCATTTGTGACAAGAGCTTTTCAATTTACTTTATAAACAGCAGTTATCCAACACAGTATTTTATTTTACATTTAAGAGCTACTATAGAAAATAACCTTCCAAGTTAAACGTGGGCTAACTTTTCTGATTCTGCTCGTCTCCGTGGAGATGTAACTGCTTCGTCTGGAATGTTACACAGTATGATGTTAAATTATCTACCTTGCATTTATTCAATTACCAGTGTTGTTTTTGTGAGCTCTCCACAGATCTGACCGTCACCTGCTTGTCTCCAAGGAAATCGATAAGTAAAATATGAAGTGATAGTTGAGATTACTGTAAACTGGTAAATAGTTTTGACTCAAATAATTCTTCTTTGAAATCACTAAACAAAAACTCAATATTGATCCACAGAATCTGCCTTATAACAATAATGATTTGATGGGGCAATACCATGGTAATGTCATTGGAATACTAAAGGAATTAGGTCCCTCGTGGCATATTCCCAAAGTATTCCTGCAGTATTCTTCTCTTGTTCCCGTTCCTGTCTCTGGTTGGACGTCCCGCTGTGCTGAGGCTGCTGCAAACCAAGAACACTTTTAATTATGAAGCTCATTATTATTGCCCCAGTCACTGCTGCTGGGGAGAGAGGGAGAGAACGAGGGATGAAAGAGAGGGAGAGAAAGAGATTGGGATGAAAGAGAGGGAGAGAAAGAGATTGGGGTGAGAGAGAAAGAAAGAATAGAGAGAGGGAAAAAAAGAGAGAGGAACAGAGCGAAAGAGGGAGAGAATTATAGGGAAAGGGGAACAGGAGAGAAAAGATGGCGGGTGAGAGAGAAAGAGACAGAGAGAGACAAGAGAGAGGGATGGGGGGGTACAAGGGGAAGGGGGAGAGGAGAGGTAAGAAGACAGTTGTGAGAGGGAGAGAGAGGAGGAGAGCAGGGCCGGCCCTAGCTTTCAGGGGGCCCTAAGCTGACTTCGTCTCTGGGGCCCCTGCAGTGGATGTACCTGGCTCTAATATTGATCATTCACATTTGACAATATTATGATGATGCTCTCATCACCTCGACCAACTGTGTTTGTATTTATATGGCCAACATCAGACTGAAAACATCCAGAATGTCACAACTATTATAGCCACAAGTGGAGTATGGGGGCCCTCCCCAGAAAATTTCTAGACATTTGTTCCTGGTTTCTGGTGGATTTTAATGTGTTCCAGTTGGCTACATTTACATTATAAATGAAAAAAATACTATAGATCAGAGTTGGACAACTGAGGGATTACACAGATATGGTGTCAGAACACTATTAGAATTAAATTTTAAAAAGGGTTACTCAAGTAAATGTAGCCTACTAAAGTAAGTGAGCACAATCCACCTCTGACAAAAAATTGTCACTATATTATGACCATATTCAGCAGCTCAGTAACGCAACATAAATTTGCATATATAATTAGCGGACAATTGACGCAAATGCACATAATATTTAGCCTCTACAGTTTGCATTCACGAGCCATGATTTGTTCACAGGCCATTCAGTCGTCCAGCAAATGTGACTGTGGTTTATCAACGTTACTCATGTGATAAGGAGCAGGAGCAGCCTGCGGGAGCCTAAACATTCACAGAAGCTTATAGCTGATGACGACAGAAGAAGCAAACAATCAAAAGCAGACAATGTAATGCACTG
>KN469749.1:7324-19999 GCA_000787095.1 Periophthalmodon schlosseri
AAGGTTAGTTCAATGCCAACTTCTCACAATACAGACTGTTGTGTCCAGGCAACACCTGAATGTGTGGACAGGTATTTATCACATTGTATAAAAACTGTATACACACAATCACATGATTAAGACCTGCCTTATGGGGACAAAAATCAGGTCCCCACGATACAAGATACAAGTTAATGTTAGCGTTTATGTTAAGGTTAAGGGAAGTAAAGATTATGGTTAAGTTGGTATGAGTCTCCAGGAAATAATAGTGAGTCAATGTTATTTCCCTAAAAAGCATGTAAACCCAACTTATGTGAGGGTGTGTGACTATGAAAGGTTACATCAGGTGTGCTACAAACTGTATAACTCCATTTGTGATTCTTGAGAAAGACTTTGCTGCCTTACAACTGCTGTCAGGCCAGTTAAAATATATTTTAGATTTGCCTGTATATCTTCAGTTAAGAGACAAAAACTTATTGTAAAGAACTATATCTTTAAAAATTGGTAAATCAAAATCAAGCCATCGCCCTCGTCTAGTCATTTCTTCTCTCTCTTTTTCAGCCAATCATAAGCAAGAACTACGAGATTTCATAGAGAACACATTGTAAAAGATTTGGCTCGAAAAGTAACATTTGAAATTGGTTAACTATCAAGTCAATCAATCAATCAATCAACATTATGTATAATTAGCAATTGTCAAAAATGCAGCAACACAGCCTTAAGTGTGACAGACAGCAACGACAACCTACTTCTGCTTTATTTCAAATTGTGCAAACCCTCGCCGAAAACTAACACAAACTACATTTACTAACAACACAACAAAACAGCAAACTACTGACCCAGATGCCCCGGTTTGCCGAGGAGCTGAAGTAAAATCCATAATAGGAGCAGCGTTTGCGAGCAGAAGTTGAACGGTAAAAGTGACGAGTCGCGTCTCACTCATAGTTCATAAATGAATGAGGAAGGAAAGAGAGAGAGAGAGAGAGAAGTACTGCAGGAGCGTGTGAGCTTTGGAAACTACTGTCACAGACTAAAACACTATTCAACCAAAATATAATGTTTACTTATGTTTTAAATGCAAACAATCTAAAAATAGACAGATAGATAGATAGAAAGCTAATAATTTGTTACTTATAATTAAACCCAACATTTGTGACTGTGAATGTTTAAATCAGGTACGGGAGGAGGCCCCGGGGGAGACCCAGGACATGCTGGAGGGACTATGTCTCTCGGCTGGCCTGGGAATGCCTTGGGGTCCCACCGGGGGGGCTGCAGGAAGTGTCTGGGGTGTCTGGGGAAGTCTGGGAATCACTGCTTAGACTGCTGCCTCTGTGGTCCAGCCCCGGATAAGCGGAACAAAATGCATGGATGGATTTATAATTAATCATTGAATTAGTTTGATTATTGATTCATTTGCCCTGATACAGACATAGAGAGACACAAAAATACTTAACATATAAAACGCATACATTTTTAATTACCGTATTTTCCGTAGTATAAGTCGCACCTGAGTATAAGTCGCACCAGCAAAAAAAAAAAAAATGCATATTAATGAAAAAAACCCCAACATATATTTCACATATAAATCGCATCCGAGTATAAGTCGCACCCCCGGCCAAACTGAAAAAAATGCGACTTGAGTCCGGAAAATACGGTACTCAGAAATGTAATTTAAACTTTGGTATGAATACTACTTGTTTGAATAGATTATGAGTGGTATTTCTCTAGAAAGACACACTTCAGATGAACATATTGTTTTGAGTCAAGTAGGCGATGTTATATTGCAATAAAACCGTGAACACATTTCAACGAATTAGCTACTGTTACTTTGCAAAATGAACTACAGGGACAATAACAATAAACAACACATCTACAGTGTATGAATGGCTCTCTGTAGATCCTAATATGGTGAAAACTGAGATTGTAGACACACAAACAGACAGTGAGACAGAACGAGTCTAACCCCAAACCAAAACCACAGACACAGGTCTGAGATGCAGCAGCAGCAGTTTGATCAAAGCCTCTTGGTGACATCACACAGGAAGTAGGAAGTACCTCTTACTGTCAGTGTCTGCCCAAAAAGTTTCTCTCACATGAGTTATTGTATGTGAGAATTAAATGGAGGTCATGCATTTTTTTTGACCCCACTCTCCTTACTCTATTCAACCCAAGAAAGATACATTGAGATTATACGGATCATGTTAATCATTAATTTGTAAACTACAATTTTTATATTTTATGGCCAGAGAAAGTGCATTTTTCTAGGGGGCAAGACATGTCTGAAATGTTAAAAGGTATGGCATTAAATGTATCTATCTTTGTTATGGTTTGAACTGAATATTATTGTGATATCATGGTTGAGGACAATAGTCTTAGGATATTTTATGACCGATAAGGGGTCCACGGCCTCAAAAAAATCTGAGAACCCTCCCTTCTAGAAACATGCAGGCTCACCTCGCCACAGATCTGAGCTGTAACTTGGCCAGGTGGCGTCTCCATGGTCATGGTCATATGTCATTAGGCCTGTCACAATAACACATTTTGAAGTGCGATATATGGCTGAAGTAAATATAGACGATAAATGATAATATTGAAACTAAACCATAAAGCAAAATTATCCCCCAAAAAAGTTTTCTAAATGTTCTAAATTGTAAAAAAAAAAAAAAAAAAAAAAAAAAAAAAAAAAAAAAAAAAAAAAAAAAAAAAAAAAAATTTTTAAAATTTTTAAATTGTAAAAAAAAAAAAAAAAAAAAAAAAAGAACTACCGGTACAATAAATCAATAACAGAATGCAACACTTAAGTAATTAGTTTGTGTCTATAGTGAGTCATAGAAGTCCATAATTCATTTCCTGGGATCCAGAACACACACTTCTTCAGTACTTTACAAAGATGTGAGTGTGTTTTCAAATGGGTGTGATTGACAGGTGAATTAGCCAATCAGGGGCACGCACGGTCTGTTCTTATGGGAAAAAATAAGGGAAAAAAAATATTACAGGGGGCTGAAAAGCATCGCAGATTTCTGCAGAATAAATGAGTGAAGAACTAAACTCTGTTAATCTGAGGTGAGATAAATTTGATTTTATTTGTAAATCATAGGTGACCAATGAGCTCCTTCATTTCACATGTGTCACAGAAAAGAACAAATCTGATTGACTGATTGACGATCATGTTTGACTGAGCTTGACACGCGACAGAGGATGTGGGGACCAGACTGATGTCAATCTGTATAAAAAAATACAGAGAGATTTGCCAGGCAACATAATTCGACAGCACAAATCTCATCGTGGTACAGAAAAATAACCATGTATTTCCAAATAATACAAACAAAAAGTACCCATGATAAATATTGACCCCCAAAAATTATTATTCCATCTGTTATGTATTGAACGATAAGTCAATGTAGTATTTAATGTGACAGGCCTATATGACACACTATATAACGTTGCATTCATTCATTGTATTCAGCTCGCCTTAGACACGGGAACACCCTTCACAAGGAGTTAGTCATGACATGGAACTAAGTGTCAAATTAATTCAGGTCAATTTAGAGACACTGCATCAGCCCTCAGAACATCCACAGCAACACGGAGAGGACCTGCAGCTCAGAGACAAACGCACCGATCTCTCTGTAGCAATCATGTGCAAACTGTATCTTCACCTCACCCTTTATTAATCATTCAATCGATTGTATTTTTATCGTGCTTTCACAGTGATTCAGGTGGCGCCTCATTACCTTATTACTACAGGGCATGGTCGAAATCCAGCAGATTTTCACATTGTAACGTGCAAAATAAATCCACGTAATTACTATGACTATTCAGATGAACATAGCGTTAGCCTTTAGGTGCATAAAAAGACCTTTTGCATGCACTGATCTGTCCAGAGCCTGAGGCCACACAAACTGCAGACACGTCAGCAGTTTTCTAGGCCACTGCTAAATCATAACCCTATAATTTGCAAATACATTCACCACAACTTGTCCTGTTATTAAAATAGAGAAGAAAAAAAAACATATTTCGGTTTCAACAATGGTAACTGTGAAGCAGAGATGACCACATGCACTGGAACAACGACGTAACAGTGCAACATGGAATGGCGATTTTGGAACTTAACAATTATAAAAAAAAAAATACAAAATCGAATCTTTAGAGCGGTCACATTACTCACCCTATTCTTGCTTCTTCTGTCCAGCGCAGAAGACCCAAAAGACAATATACAAGTTGGGAGCGCTAGCTTTAAGTCCACAGTCTTTGGTTTTCGTTTACCTGCTAAGCTTTGATTTCACCCCCTTTCTCTCTCTCTCTCTCTCTCTCTCCTTTCCTCTCCTCTTCACCCTCTTTTGGGGCAGGTCTTAGCAGGCTGCCTCATTCCACATACTACCCTGTGATGGGGCAAGAGTGCGTGTTCCGGCAGGTTAAAATTAGACTGGCCCTTTAAATGTTCAAAGTGTGTGTATGGTATAGTAGCGGTGCATGCAGAAGGGTCAGGCTTAGACAAGTTTAGTCTATGCAGGAATTTGGAAGCTGGAGGGGCCGCTGGAGTTTTGGGTGTGGGCAAATGTTCGCACACTCCCGAAAGCCCCTCCCCGTCACACAATAGGAGTGTCATTGTAAATACAGTTTTATGGCTCTGAGCTACACTTGAGTGAGACATGGAATTTAGGGGAACAGGTGAACAAATAGTATAGACTGCAATGGATGACAGTATTGCTGGGTTTCAGATAACATCACGACATCCTATGGGGCAATAATATTTAATACTCAACATTTGTGAGTTTACCTTTTGAATATTTAATGGCAAAGTACAATGTTATAAATTGGAAAATCTGGCTCTTGTCCCCATCTGGGAGTATGACGTCACAATGTCAAATTTTAGTTAAGAACACGATTATTCACGATCAGGGACGCCGTGACTAAACACCAGTGAAATCCTTTCTTATACTTTCATTTGCATTGTCTAAAACATACACATTCCTCAGCTGTGAATTATTGGTTAAGTGAACAATCTTCATTGCTATGGCAACGCCCCAAATCAACAGTGTATTGATTTTACATTTATTAATCAGCGAAATCACTCCCCAGTCACACAAGTGGTAATATGTTTATCCACAGCTGCCCTGGGGCACATTGTCAAAAACATGGCTGCCATTCTGCGCCTATATGGCCTGTCCAAGCACCTAGGCCTGTCACGATAACACATTTCAAGTTTGATATATTGCTGAAGTAAATATAGACGATAAACTATATTAGTGAAACTAATTTATGCCACTGACACATAACCCAAGAGCAAATTTAAACCACAAACCTACTGTAAATCTACAATATTATTAAAAAATCATGAGCTGCAATAAATAAACAGCAGAATGAAACACTTTAGTCGTTAGTTTGCATCTGGAATGAGATATAGAAGTTATTAATTCAACCTTTGGCGGCTTAAATCTGATCATATAGACAAAAAATAAGCAAAAATGTCCCAGCAGTGCAAAGAAAATGTACATACGATAAATATTAACCTAAAAAAATATTGTTCCAGCTTTCATACACTGAACCATAAGTCAATATAGTGATTACCATGATAGGTCTACAAGTACCACCAGCCACACAATCATCACTTATACAGTAAAGTGTTGGATGGAAGAATGCCCTTGTGCACTCGGCAAGATTTAGCACTTTACATGGAATCATGATCACATCAGGTCTAATTCTGTGGCAGTGAATCCCTGTTGCTTGGAGCAGAGTTCAGACTTTGGAAGAATGCACTGGAATTCTGAATAGTTAAACGGAGCTGGAGTGGAAAGCATCTGTTGTTTAAAAGATGGGGTTTGTCTTCACAGTCTGTAGAGTCATGGTCATGGTACGGCTGCAAGATTCATCGCAATCCAACCGAAGTCACAGTTGCCATGGATGCAGTTGCAAATTGCAAAAGCTGTAATTTTTAAAGTGCCATCATTTCTTCTACAAACAAAGAAACAAAAAATATCTTAATCTTAGTCTTATTCTGCATAAAAACTGCTAACCCTGTAGTTTAGATGTTCTGAATTGTGTCCTGAAATGTGATTCTTATATTAGTCAGTCAGTTCATATTTTAGTCTTTTTGTCAATATCCTGGGTGTATTTAAAATGTAAACTTTTAAATACTTTTACAACTTTTAAAAATGATAGAATAATTGTGACTGACCAATATAAGGGACTGATATATTTTTGCCATATTGCCCTGCTACATAAAAAATTATTACAAAATGCATGAGCTAATATTTTTCTAGTATTTTTCCTCACAAACTACAGATATAATAATATTAATACTATACACAACTTTACACAACCCTGTCTGTCTCGTGCCATCACAACGTTTCTGTTCCTCATTTCTGCTGTAAAATTGCCTCTTGTCCCAGTGGTAGTTTATCGTCAAGGGAAACCCACTTCCTCATCCTGGAACTCCCCGAGACCCGACAGGTCACGGCACCGTTTCGACCAATCAGAGCGCAGAAAACAGAGCCGCCATTGTTTACAGGAAGCGCACAACAAGCCTTTTGTGTTCAGCGTCTATAAAAGGAAATTCTGAAGAGGACTTCCTGAAGGACGTAGTGATGTAAATGATGTAGATGCACTTAACTTACTCTGTTAAAGTCCACAAACCCGCCCCATTCATTCAGAGAAACAAGAGCTAGTGTAGAAATCAGAATGTGTGAGAAATTTATTAGTGTTTCAAAATAACTTAATTAGCTTACCTTAACCATTTAACTATTTCAAATGGTAAATATAAAATAAATAAATAAATAAATAAATAATAATAATAATAATTATTATTATTATTATTATTATAATCATCATCATCATTATCATCATCAAAATAAATCATATATAAACAAAATATACTGTAGCTTTTGAAACCTGTGTTCACACTCCCACACAAATCAAAACTGGAACTAAATTAGGACCAGAATTCAACATGGACTAGCATAGGGCAAAACCAGGTCAAAGCCGAGACTAAGATCCCGACCACACCAGGACTAAACCAGGACTAAACCCGGGTTAAACCGGGACTAAACCAGGACTAAACCAGGGCAAGTGTGACAGTGGCCTAGGCAACAGACAAAGCTTAAGCAAAAAAATTCAACCGCAACTAACACTGGGCAAAACCAGGTCAAAGCCAAGACTAAAATCCCGACCACACCTGGACTAAACCAAGACTAAACCAGGACTAAACCAAGACTAAACCAGGACTAAACCAGGACTGAACCAGGACTAAAACAGGACTAAAACAGGACACGTGTGACTGCAGCCCAGGCAACAGACAAAACAAAATAAAAGCATTAAAACATGTGCCTAATTAAACAGGGACTCAAGTAAGAATGTGTATGTATACGACAAAGTAGAGAATAAATGTCAACTCATTTAAATTCATATTACGCTATTTTCTGATCTATGTTATAATGTTGTTTCCTCATCACAAACAGACCTGGAGTTGTGTTTTGTTTCATTCAAAATGAAAATACTCTGTTCCACCTTGTGATGTCATGTGGTAATACATGAACTGCTCCACTTTGTTTTTAAACTTCATACCTTCACTAGAATCATTTGGATTATTTCAGCCCTGGAAATGCAAATTTTGAGCTTTGGAGATGTAGACAGACTAATGAACATGGGTAACTCAAACATGTGTGAATGAAAGTGTGAAACGAAACTCCGGGTATGTTTTTGACGAGGTAACAGCTTTACAATATGGCTTAAAGCTCATAAAAGTCAATTTCGCATAACATAGGACGTTTAAAAATTACAAAAAGGTACCTGTCCTGCCTCAGAGTCATATGAAACAAACACATGTGAGTGAGTGGTGTACACAAAGAGCTACAGTGAGGGCAGTGATTACACGTTTGACAGAGAGGACTGAGTAAACAGACTGCGCCCGCCCACTCTCCTCAACACCTTATCCTGTTATTCTGCAGCTGCCTCACCTCTGAGTCAACATTTTCACCAACCTGGCAACCCCACTGCTGTCACATACAGGCTAACTGACCCGGCCAGACAAATTAACTGCATGTAGAAGCAATTAATTCTCAATATACCACCAGTACACCTGTCAAGACAATTACTATATCGACTTATGTTATCGTTTATATATGCTGAATAATATTGATTTTTTCTAAATTTTATGTCATATTAAGCTTTTATGATGGCATTTGAGTTGTCCATGGTTCAATAATTAACTTACATGACACATTATAGATACTAGAATGAACTACTTGAGTGTTTTGTTGCACTATTTATATATTGCTGGCCACATTATGTTTAAAATGACTCACTTAGAAAACCGTATATCCTGTTTTAAGCTTATTGTGAAAGTGGTATAAATGTACTGTATAAACTGTACAACAACTCACCCTTATATAACAGATAACCCAATGTCATGTCAAATCAGTATTTTATCATCTCTCTTAACCCTTATATAACCTAGATATTTTGTATTTACTAGGCCTATATATTTTTACCTGCTTGTACACAAATCTGTATAGTTGTGCCTCATTCGAGAAAAGCGTCTTGCTATTTTCGCTACTTATTTTAAATTTTAGTACCGTTTTTGTGGGCTCTTTGTTATAATATCGTAATCTGCAAACTACTGTGTCCACGTCATTTCCCTTGTGGATCAATAAAGTTTGTCTCTAAAAAGGGCTGGGCGATATGACAACACCATTACTCACGTTTTTACCTCATATTGGCCAATCACAATTTCAGATTTGATTTCATTTAGTCAAATTTGTAAGAATGGCTTGTGATATTAATTCCCTGAACATAAACAGAACAGATGTACAGAGCAAGTGCCATTTAACCCAAACAAATAATTAAATAATAACGTCTGAACTCTTCTCCAAACCACATGCTTTTAATGACAGAGAATTGGCTGTAAACCTCTCTATTAAAAATAACCAAGACAATTAGACATGACAGAGTCTATATCTCTTTATAATTGAGACCAGCAACCACTCAACCACTCAGTTTTGAATCACTACTTCTTCATTTGTACAACACATTCCTCTTTCTTATTTGGCAGTGAAGGCCGTATTCACTGCCAAATATTCACTGACTGTAGTATAAAATCTATTAATTGCTATGTTTATATTATGCAAAATTGACTCTTGTGAGCTTTAAGCCGTGTTAGAATGTTGTGACCTCCTCAAAAACATACCTAGAGTTGTGTTTTGTTTCATTCACACATGTTTGAGTAATCCTGTCTACATCTCGAAAGCTTAAAAGGCTCAGTTCCACCTTGTGACGTCATGAAGCGGTGGTTTTCAAGTTAACGGCCACCCTTTACCTTTAGTTTAGAAGAGTCCGGCAGTTCCATGGCTGAAATCTTCCAAATGATTCTAGTGAAGGTGTGTGGAGTTTAAAAACACAGTGGAGCACTTCCTGTGTTGCCACATGACATCGCAAGGTGGAACAGAGTGTTTTCTGTTTGAGAGAAGAACTCAGCCTAAATATGCAGTTTGAGTTTGAGTGTTAAATATGCGTGAATGAAACAAATCACAACTCCAGGTATGTTTTGTGATGAGGAAACAACATTATAACACAGATCCAAAAATAGCGTAATATGAGCGCTTAAAAATAACATGACAATAACTAACATCCAAGTTCACAAAGGGACCCACTGACTTTGTAGTTGAGACGGAGGCATTACAAGTCACTCTGGAACCACAACTGAGCCCAAAACGTATTAAACGGCCCATTAAAACTCAGAATCAACAGTGCCCAACCAGTAACTCACCAACTAATAGCTTTTGTTGCTTTTCAAGTAGCTCCTTTCTAGTCACATCTGTTTTATGTTTAAACTACTTAAGGTGACTTCATCATGACAGAGCTTTGTAGTGGGTAAACTATAATTACACGAGCTAAAATTGAAAAGGGGCAAGCCGCAAAGGATGTAGGCTGTGACTTGCATCTAATTTTTGGTATTTCGGTCCTCCCTGTAGACATGACAAGTGATTCCAAAAGTCAATAGGAAAATTGAATGAGTAAGAAGTTAATTATTATGTTATATGGGTCATAATCAAACAGCCAGGCGCACTCACCCTATAGTTAGTTCCATGCTGTTTTAAAGTGGGCTGTTAGGTTTATTAGGTTGATAAAACAGCCTATATGGAAACAGGTTAAATAATATTACAATTGGTTTGACAATGGTAGCTGTTATACATTGTAAATTGAGCATATTGAAAAGACTGACATGTTTTAAAGGGGAAATCATGCTATTTATAATGACCCCATTTTCCTCCACTGATGTTTATTGATTTTACATTACAGAGATGGCCTTAAGCTATTTATAGCCAAAGCAAAGCAGACAGTTAGACAAAAGAAAACCGGATAGTCAGAACCAGACACTGAACAGTAGAAGAATTAGAAAAAAAAACATTTATAAGGAAAACTCACCGGTCAAAAGCAGCAAAGAAAAGCAAGCAACGCTCCAGCCCTGCTCCACAGACTTGCAAGATTTTTACTTCACTCCTGGTTGAAATCAAGCAGATATTTAGCACGAAAAGTGTCCTAAAAAGTTATTAACCGGTGATGGATGCTACAGCGCGTGTTCCGCTCGCCCTGTGTCCCAATCAGACTGTCTTGGCTCCGGGAGGAATTTGGTTGAAAGCAAAGGAAACGGAACGTCGTAAAGGCAAAGCAGAAAAGAAAGAGCTCGCAGGCTTCCGTAGCGCTCCACACAAACCCGCGGTAAAATGTAAAGCTGCTCATGGTCACTGCTGCAGGCGAACTCAAAAGTGAAACTAAAACTGTTTCTCACGGGAAATGGATGCAAAGATTTTCACAGTTAAAGCAAAAGCAAATATGATACTAATCTTCAAATCTTGATCACCAACCAGGGGTGCAGCAGGGAAAGAAAGAAAGTGGAATTGAATATGTTCTTTGTAGTACATTTTGGAAGGGCTTGGAAGGGTTCATGCAGAAATTGTGCAATAATTCTGGCTTTCATATCCTTTAAAGAAACCAAAGAAATACTAAAATTGTCAATACACTAGTAAACAGATTATTATGACTAAAGAAACACCAGTACACAATATCAGGGGTACTCAAAGTGTGAGACAATGCTGAGGAGGTAGGTGTACTCAAGGCAAAAAAGGTTGGGAATCACTGGTCTAGTTCAGCAATTATTCACATGCATTGATACAGTCACAGTAAATGTAATAATTACCAGCCCCATAGAAAACAACCGATCAATCACACACCACATTCATACGTAGGAAAGGTGGGTGAAGTGTCGTGCTTAAGAACAAAGCGACAGGGCACTGAGCATTCAAAGGACATCGCAAAACCATTCATGTCATACCCCAGTGTACTCAGACAATGGATCGAGGTGGGTTAAGTGTCTTGCCCAATGACGCAACAGCAGTAAACAGTGCCAGAATCAGGGACTGACCCTTAGAGCGATCGACAGGCACTTTACCAACTGGACCACCACTTCTGACGTGACCACCACTCTCCTGCTTGAATTAGTGCAATAATAAATACATGAATCCTTATACATAATAAAAACGCGCAGTACAATGTTCCGAAAGTATTAGGGCAAAAATACATGAGTAAAAACAAAAGTATTACATGAAAAAATCAACTTAAGTAAAAGTATTAAAGTACCTGTTTACAAATGTACTTAAAGAGGAGTAAAAAGTACAAGTATTTTAAGGCTTCAAATGTTGTGATGCCTCCTCATAATAGCACTTCACTGTAACAAGACACAGATGTTTGTACAGTGTTTTTACTGTTGAGAATGTAACGCACTTTGAATGACTTCACGTACAAATTGTCCTCTAGAGATAAACTATAGCACTGCCTGTATTGCACTGGAAGGGAAGACCTGTGAAACTTTTATTCATGTCAAAAGATAAAAAATAAAATAAACTAAATAAACTAAACAAATACATTAGAGAAATAATTGAATATTAATAATAATAATTGTTAATAATTGGTCTAGCGCTATGGAGTAACGTTACCTTTATTTTGAAAAACCAACCGGATGTGGCTTTGGAGCATTTGACAAACATGTTTCTTGTTGTAGCTCGACTTCTATAACATCAACATCAGCTCCACTCACTGCAGCTGCTCAACCATTCACAAAAGGTATTAAACATCCCTTTATAAGCTTTATAACAGCACTGATTGGATTTTGTTGAAGAGGTTAATCTGCTAACAACGTCAATGCGCTACTAGCTAATTTTTTGCTATAGTGGTTCTTGCTAACGTCTTTAAAACATGCGCATATTACTAAAACTCCGCAATATTATCTGTGGACTATCGTGGACTTGGTATAATTGAACTTTTTAACTTGCTATTTTGGATTTGTTGAATGTATCGTCAGGAGTAGCCGCAGTAGCAAGAAATAAAACATAAATACATAAAAATACGTCACAGTCATTCTCAAGGTTCAAGGTGTCATTCGTTCCTTCATGTCCACAGATGAAGACTCATGTTCCAAATATATTTTAACTGTCTCCTCTGTCGTGATCTAAAAACAACCTCAATACGTAACACTGAATTTTTATGTAAAAGTTCACATACGCAAGTTACTCAAGTAAGCAACATATAAAAAACACTTAAGTAAAAGTACACATACAGAGGTAAAAAGTTACTCAAGTAAAAGTAAAAGAATCACACATAAAAAATCTACTTAACTAAAAATGCAGATACAGAGGTAAAAAG
>JACM01006950.1:0-13085 GCA_000787095.1 Periophthalmodon schlosseri
GAGAAAAATAACCAAAACCTTTTACATACTTTTTTTTCTTAGAGTGAACAGTGATGGTTTTAAACCTGTTATGAAATGAAAGGCTGAAAGGCAGATAAACCATCTCCACCTTGTTCTGTGTTTTTGTAGGATCTCCGTGGAGAACATAGAGACAGAGTTCTCCTCTCTGTACGTCCGCATCAGAACTCTGGAGGAGAAGGTTCAGGGAGACCAGGATCTCCAGCAGCAGCTCCAGCCCTTTCTCCAGGTGACTCTCATTCGTAATGAAGATCAAACCGTATCACCTATATCGTGTTGTTTGTGATATCAAAGGTCTCACTATTGATGCCGTATAAAAGTTCTAAGTTCTGCTGTGTCCCAGAGCGCAGCCCAGACTCTGCAGGATCTGAAGAGGAGGAGACTGGAGCTGCGTAAAGAGGGAAACGGCCTCATTGACTTCTTCTGCGAGGACAAGGACACGTTCAAACTGGACGAGTGCTTCAGGATCTTCCAGGACTTCTGCCACAAGTTCAAGAAGGCAGTCAAGGTCAGTGCTCACGCAATCACATGACCACGGCCAGCAGTGCGCCAGGGTAGAAAATGTTATATATAAAAATATTATATACACGACCAGTTTGGACACGCCCCCTCATTCAATTTTCTTTTTTCCTTTTTTTTTACTACTTTCTACATTTTATATACACACGGAAGACCTCAAATAAATGAAGGAAGAAATACGGAATTCGAAATGGCACTTTACATCAAGGAACCACTCACACATTCACACATTCACACATTCATACACACATTCACACATTCACACACCAGTATACACAGACACTTGGGGTGAGGGGGGTTAAGTGTCTTGCCCAAGGACACAACGGCAGCAGCAATGTTCTAACAATTGAGGGTGGGTCCATACTTCATCATCATCATCATCATCATCATCATCACCTTCATGATCTTCATCATTATCTTCTTCATCGTGCAGTCCGGCTCTTTTTTTTCCCCATGACTCGTGAACTTTCTCCCACCCCATTTCAATCATTCTGCAGAAATCTGCTGCGTTCTTCAGTGGCCTGTCCATCCTGGATGGACGTTCTTCAGTGTCCTGTCTGGATGGATGGATGGCCGTTCTTCGGCATCCTGGTTCTTCAGGGTCCTGTGATATTCGCTGATCCACCTGTCAATCATGCCCCTCTGAACTCTGGGAGATTCTCCAGTGACTCCTAAAGTGTTGGAGATGTGTGTATTCTGGATCCACCCTGATACACCCTGTGCCTTAAACTGGCAGCCATATATAGAGAGCAGACGGCAGAAGGAAATGAAGCAGCACTATCTGTAACATCAGCATCTTCCAGTTCATAACTAAAAGCTGTGCTCAGGCCATGGAAAATCGCTTGAAGACTTTTCATCCATGGAGTACCCAATCTGCTGTAATGCAGATGATCCAGAGGTTTCTTGGTTGTTCATGATCAGAGAGTACTGACAAATCAGAGTTTGAAGATACAGAAGGTGAATGGTTCTTTGGGTCAGATGCCAATTCATTCAATTCTTCTCCCACATGTTCTGAATCAGGTGTAGCATTCGATACTGGAATGTGCACGAAGGGAGCAGGCAAGTTGGTTGACAGGTCAACTTCAAATGAATCAGATGTTTCTTGAGTGTGGCCCAAATCTCCAGCCAAGGATTCAACCTCAATGTTTATAGAGTCAGATGGATTTAGAGGGGGTTCATCTGGCTGCGTAGGTGTTTCTGTGGTGGATCAACACAAACAGGTTCAACTCTTGCTGGGGTGACGTCCATGGTGGCAGTGAATCTTACTGGTTCGGGAGATGTACCAATGACTGGGTACAAAATCATCCGGCACAAAGTCTGGATCATCATCAGCAGAAGTGGAATCAGTGGAAGCAATTTGAGGTGGTTTTACTTCAGGTGCTGGTTTGACTTTGTGTTTACTATCAACAGGTAAATACCCACAGGGCAAAAGCAAGTCCCGATGAAGTGTTCGTAAGGGTTTGCTTTTGTGCTCTGGTCGAACTGTATATACTGGAAGCTCTTCGGCCCGTTTCACAACCACATAGACATCAGACTCCCACTTGTCTGCAATCCTATGTTTCCCTCGCAGCTTGACATTACGAACAAGCACTCGATCACCAATCTCCAACTGTGAAGGGGTGACATGCTTGTCGAATCGGCTTTTGTTTCAGGACATGACCTTTTCAGCATTTTCTGCTGCCAGTCTATAGCTCTTCTCAAGAGTTTCCCGTAGTCTCTGGACGTATTCAGAATGTGTGTGAGTTGGCTTATTCACAGGAAGTACAAAGGCCAAGTCAATGGGTAATCGTGGTTGGCGACCAAACATCAACTCATAGGGAGAGAATCCAGTGGTGTCATTACGAGTACAGTTGTAGGCATGGACAAGTGGCTTAACAAAGTCTTTCCAATTAGATTTGTTTTCTGCAGAGAGTGTGCCGAGCATGTCAAGTAAGGTTCTGTTGAAACGTTCAACTGGGTTGCCACGGGGGTGGTACGGTGTAGTGTGGACTTTACAGATGCCTGCCATGTCACAAAGTTCCTTCATAGTTCTTGACTCAAAATATGGCCCTTGGTCACTATGTATTTTTTCGGGAATACCATAGTGTACAAAGAAATGGTCCCAGAGAGTCTTGGCAACAGTCTTTGCTTTTTGATTTGGAGTAGGAATGGCAACGGCATATTTGGTAAAGTGATCGGTCATGACCTAAATATCCTTTATCTTGCTGCGATCCAGTTCCAATGACAAAAAGTCTATGCACAGCAACTCCAATGGACGTGATGTTCTGATATTGATCAGTGGGGCAGCCTTCCCAGGCAGAGCTTTCCTCTTGGTGCACCGCTCACACGTCTTCACTTTTACAATGATGTCATTTGCCATTTTTTGCCAGAAAAAACATGAGTGGACCAGATCCAGGGTGCGGTCTATGCCCATATGCCCCATGCCATCATGTAAACTGTTCAGAACATCAGCTCGACACTCCTCAGGCAGAACTAGTTGGTGTTGAGTCTGACCCTCCAGCTGTCTTCTCCGAATGAGGATGGAGCTCCATTCTATTTATATCTCGCAGGAGAAGTGGCAGTTCAGGATATTCTTCCCTCAAGGAGGGGGGCGGAGATATTCCAGTTTCCAACTGAACAATGACATGTCTGATGGCTGGGTCAGCTCTCTGCTTGGTAGTGATCTCAGCAGGACTCAAAATCGGAACGGTGGAAGCAAACTAGATGTCAGCAGTGAAACTGTCAGGGAGGCTGGTGGCATTAGTAGACAAAGAATGAATGAGTGCATTTTCAGGGCATGAGTCAGGCAAACTATTGATCAGGTGGCGGTCACAAAGTGCTTGAACTATGTGCTGGTCAATGGTAATCGAGGTAGGTTCACTGAAATGCTGCTGAGTAAACCTCAGGATCTGCTCTCTCTCTTTTTGGGACATCAGATCATTTGACAGCTCACCATGTGGTCTGCGGGAAAGACCATCTGCATCAGTGTTTGTGTTGCCTGCTCGGTAATGGATCTTGAAACTGTAGGTGGAGAGTGCCGACCACCACCTATAACTGGTGGCATCCAGCTTGGCAGAGGTAAGAAGATAAGTGAGTGGATTGCTGTCAGTTATTACAGTGAATGTTGTGACATAGAGACAGTCGTGGAATTTCTCAGTCACCGCCCATTTCAATGCAAGGAATTCCAACTTGTGGGCTGGGTATCGGCATTCACAGCGTGATAAGCCCTGACTAGTGTAGGTGATGTGTCCTCCTTGCTCCTGATATACTATAGCTCCCAAGCCGGTGGAACTGGCGTCAGTGTGCAGGATATATGGTTTTTGCGGGTCGGCAAAAGCAAGCACCAGGGCTGTAGTGAGCTTTTCCTTGATAGTATCAAATGCTTGTTGACAAGACGCATTCCAACAATCACCGAATGACTGCTTGGGATCCAAATACAAATCAGATTTTAAGGAGTTCCGCAGCCGTCTCTGAAGTGGGGGGTAGCCAGATGTGAGTTCGTTAAGAGGCTTTACAATCGTAGAATACCCCTGGACAAAGCACCGATAATATCCTGCAAATCCCAAAAACGATCTGAGTTCTTTGAAATTGTTTGGCATGGGCCATGATTTTAAGGCCTCAATCTTGTCTGGATCAGTCTCCACACCGTCCTTGGAAACCACATGCCCCAAGTATCGCACCAAATTCTGGAAGAACATGCACTTCTCGACCGAGAGTTTCAATCCAAACTCCTTTAATCTGTGCAGCTCTTTCATGAGCCTCTTTTCATGTTCTTCGGAGCAAACACAATGAGATCATCAGTGAAGACCAGCACTTCCTTCAAGTTCATCTCTCCGACACACTTCTCCATTAAACGTTGAAAAGTGCTAGGTGCATTTGTAACTCCTTGGGGCATTCGGTTGAATTCATAGAATCCAAGAGGGCACACGAAAGCCGTTTTACACTTGTCCGTTTCCTCCATTTCAATTAGGTAGTATCCGGACTTCAAATCCAACACAGAAAACCACCGTGATCCAGATAAGGCTGTGAAGGCATCTTCGAGTCTTGGTAAGGCATAGGCATCTTTGATAGTTTGCAGGTTGAGTTTCCTGTAGTCTATGCACAGTCTGACATTTCCGATGCAAATGATGACTCAGACTCTCTGATGACTCCGGACTCCAGGAGTCCTTGAAAATGCCTGCGAACGGCGTCAAGATCTTGAGGATGAATGGGCCGAGGTCTTTGCTGGGTTAGTTGGGTCAGCAAGTTTGATTTGGTGCTTTATCTTGTCTGTTCTGCCAAAATCCACGTCATGCTGAGCAAAAATCTCTGGAATGCTGTTCAGGTTCTTAATGATTCTGGCTTTCCATTCAGGTGACAGGGATGTATTGTGAAAGTTGTACTCATATTTTGGCCTGGCTGCATCAGATGGCATCACTTCAGACGTGTCAGGGGTATGCTGATGAGTACAAGGCACGGACTGGAAAGCACTTGCTTCAGCAATGGCGACTCTGGGGCACAAAGTGACATCGTGCTCTGATTCATTGTGGATCAGCGCAGGGACAACACATGACAGATGACTGTTGAAGTCGACCAGACAAGATTTAACCATTAGACCCCCAGGCAGTGGAAACGAGGTTGGGTGCTCAACCACCACAGACTTCTCTCCTTGCAAACAGCAGGCAATAGTTGCACCTTCCAAAACAACACTCTGTCCTGCAGGGACTGTTTGAGGCTCAGCAGTATTCATCTTGACAACTCCATGAAACACATGCAACACACATCATTTGCTCCTTCGACTTCCAGCAGATTGTTCAACAGTTCGATCTTCTGGTCAGGCAGATGGACAGAGTGGAAAGTCTCTGCTCGTCCCTCCTCAGAGACTGCTTCTAGTTTGACTGGGTGGTGTTCTTATTCTTGCCCCAAGCTTCCTGTCTTTGCTGCAGCATCTTTTTCTTTTGTTGAACTAGAGTCGGGTTGGCTGAGTTGGCACAGTTTGGGGCGATATGCCTATCCTCCCCACATTTAAAGCAAAAGCCTGGCTTGGGCCGTGAGGGTTGGTCTTTGGCTCCACCTTGCGACTGATGTCTTTTACCAACAGGGCCTCTACTTTGTTGCGAGAGAAGGGTAGACATCTGCTGAAGTTTTTTCATTTGCCGTTTCAGCTCGGCAATAGTAGCATTGTCAGCATCGGTGTGGCCGCAAGAACATGTGCTTTGAGTGTGCAGCTGTACTCGTTGCTTGGATGAGCCCATTTGTTTTTTCATAAGGCTTTCTTTAGCTTGTTGCCGATCCTCTTCAGTCCTCAGCAATAACAACAGCTCAAAAAATGAAGGAGGTTTTGCCTTTCTTTGTTCCAGCTGTAATTTGGCAATTATGGCATTGTCCCAACATCAGCGGCAAAACTGTTTTAATAAATGTTTGTCCACATCTTGAGCAGAAACACCTCCACGCTTCACCACTGTGTTCAAGGTAAGTGACAGGCTCTGCAGGTAAGTAGAGGGCTTTTCTCCAGGGTCTTGTAGAGTATTCAGAAACTGAGCGAATAACTCTTCTCCATCCTGTACAGTGGCATAGGCAGAATCCAACACTTTCAAATAGACTGTAGCCAAAGTGTTTGGTCCCAATGCTCTGACCACATCTGCCGCTGGAGACAAC
Organism: Periophthalmodon schlosseri; assembly: GCA_000787095.1. Lineage (NCBI taxonomy): Eukaryota > Metazoa > Chordata > Actinopteri > Gobiiformes > Gobiidae > Periophthalmodon > Periophthalmodon schlosseri. Next base: position 6,154 of record JACM01006950.1, read on the forward strand.
AAACTTTCCAATATTCTTCGTGTCACATGCAGAGGGGACAAAGCAGGGTCCGCCATCAATAATTCAATATGAGCTCTCCGTGCTTCATATTCACTTTCATTTGCAGATTTTGGTGCTTTTCCAGAAAATGTGCAGAGTCTGACAGAAGGCAATGAGTGAGCTGACAGTTCCCCTGTTCTGACAATATGCTCCACCACCACTTTTTTTACTTCTGGGGGATTCAGTTGTGTACTGGAGAGTGAGATTCGTTGTGATGCACGCACTGACCCCTGCTGGTCAGATGTGGTATTTTGAATTGCTGCCCCCTGCTGGCCAGGCAAGGGAGCAAACAGATCCACAAATTGAACATCACCTTGCTCTTCAGTATCCTCATCATTCCCCGTATCCGTGGAATTGTGTCCAAGTGCTGACTGATTTGGGTCATGACATCTTTTAGTACAAGTTCAAAGTTCTGTCCACTTCTTCGAGCCAAGTATCTCAGCTCATCCAGATAGTTAGGGGAGGCTGCCCCTCCCACTGTGTCTGTGCATTCTACAGGGAAGGTTTGTATACAAAACTTAATGTCAGATCCTTCTTTTAGGCAGTAATCATACGGAAATATTGGTTCAAGAGCAGTTATAGCAGCAGAGTCAGAAAATTCAATGATCGGGTTTTTAAAATACGGACTTGATACATCATTAACAAAAATACTTTTTTCAATGGACCCATATTGTTTTAGAAAACTGATTAGTTCATCATCTTTTACAGTACGAGTAACACCGGAAACCATAATGCACTTTGCAGCATTTATCCCAGATTTTTCAAAAACATTCATGATTGAACCAGTTCAAATAATATACCCGGAATTCACAGAAACGTTAGTTTCACAAAACATATGTCATTTATAAATACAAGCTCCTGGCTGGCTCGCCAAATGTAACCACTATTATATTTTAGTTAGTTGTGCCATTGCAATCAGTGCATTAAGACACAGAAGAGACTGGGCTCAGGGAGCTTGTATATAAATGACAGAACACAGATTGAAGTAAAATGAAATGTATTTAACAAAAGTCAAAAATAAGTTAGGGTGCCATTTAATTAAATGAAATTGAATAACAAAATAAAACCTTAAAAAAAACAAAAAACAGTCCCTTTGTCAAATATTTTGACTTTGTGTGCAAGAGTTCAGTTCTTTTCTTTTTTTAAAGTTGTGTGATTTTGTGTGAAAGAGTTCAGTTCCTTTTTTAGGATTTAGTTCAGTTCACACGCAAATTTAGTTCGTAATCACGCGAATCCATAATCCACGGACCGCAGGGCAAAAAACAAAGTTAGTTAATTCTACCAGAACCATCAGTAGAGATCAGTCCCATCAAAAAAAAAACAATCTGAAAACAAGGTCAAAACAGGGTCTCAGTTCAAATTTACCGGGAACATTTCAAAATTAAACATTCAAAATTCAATTATTGTTGCGTAACATCATTTCAGGAATCAAAATATTTACAGAAAAATTCTACAGATTACAGCCGACAATACCGCCAGCAGTGAGCGATTAGCGTATCACATTACTGACAATTTATCTCAAATACATAACGAAAATGCACCAAAACAGCATAACAGTGCTGCCGAATTAAAGTTAACATAAACAAAATAGATTTAAACATAACTTTTCATTCATTACTTTAGCCCAGGATAGATACAGTTATAAACAAACACAAAAATACTCGCATTATTAGTGGAGCTTCAACACGAGGATATGAACTGCGAGCTAATATGTGCTAAACTCTGCACTAGCTTTGAATTTAGCACATTTTAACAGTACATAGTAAAGATGAAGTTCAGGCAAAACTCACCATTGAGTTGTAAGTAAAGCTCGTATGTGTGAATAAGGCTTAAAGCCAGTAGTCGCCGACCAGTCCAAACGCCAGTTGCACAGACACAGTGAGAGTGGAGGGGGAGGAGCAGAGGAGCAGACAGGTGCAGAGTGGAGTGGGAGGAGCAGACAGGTGCAGAGCTGCACTGGGTATTTAGTCTTCAACCAATTGAGGCTGAACAAATCAGCGAAGAGCAATGATCAGGTGACCTGCCCTAGGTGGCAGGGGTTACATTTGCTCATCACAGGAGGCTGTTTTTGTGTCTGTGGGCAAGGCACTTATAGCATCTTTTATTAATTGTTTAAAACCATTTTAATAGCGGTTAGTGAAAATATTTTACTAAGGCAGGTTTATTTGTACAGCACTGTTCATACACAAAGTAATTCAGCTGTACAGCTGAGACATTAAAAGATATTAAAATCAAAACAAATAAATATTAGGGATGCACCAATACCAATACTGGCATCAAATATCGGTGCCGGTACTGAAAAATGAGCTGGATCGGGTATCGGTCCATGATATCGGTTCAGTCGGTAAACTGGTTGGGCTTTAATCGGATGTGATGAGACTAAGTTCGGGTTAGGGATAGAAAAAGTTGGATGGAGAAAAAAGCATTTGAATAATTACAATCTGTCTTCTTCTCAGGACAACACAGAGCGCGAGCTGAAGGAGGCGGCTCGTCAGCGCCGCCTACGGGAGCTGGAGGAGCGTCGCAGCGCCTGGTCCGGTCCTGACCAGAGCGGAGGCTTCGGACGCAGCAGCAGTGAGACCGATGTGGATATGCTGACCAAGGAGGGCCTATTGGAGTTCTTACACCGCTCCCAGAGCCCTCAAAACCCTCTGAGCCGCTCCGCTAGTGCCCGCCGCCACCGCCACACCATGACCAGCGCAGCAGACCGCCAACTGCAAGGCTACCTGGACGTCTTCGGGCGCGACGACAACGACTGTTCTAAGTTCAACAGCCTACCGCGCTCAGGGAGGCCTCACCAGAGAAAGACCGCTCCGTGGATGCCAGCCCAAGATGACAACCGAGAGCTGGGCTGGGACAGACGCGCAGAAACGGAGCCGGTTAGCCCGCTTGCTAGGTTTTCCACCTCTGGGCTAAACGACAACGCAGACCTTTACAGTAACAATAATCAGTACTCCTCTGTGTCGGAGGGCAGCGCTTTGCCACAACCATTTTGTGCCTTTCCGAAAGCCGCACAAGTCCCCAACACGAGCGTTTCCGGACAGATGAATGTGAGTGTGGAGAAACACACTTTAGTCCAGGGGCCACAGTCGTTTGAGCTGCCCAATCCCAACAACAACAGCAGCCAAATGCCCTTTGTCAGAACGGAGGATGGAGTTGTGACCCACTCCGAACACGACGACCCTCAAGTGAATGTGGACGCAGAGGAAGCAGAGTCCCATCCTCCTCAAAAATTTGGAACGTTTGCAAAGGACAATGAGGAGTTTGAAAGTACGATTTCATCTACAACGTGTGACACAAACCTTCCCCTGGACCCCTCTGCGTCCAACAAGACGCCTGTGTTTTACATTATAGACTGCACCGAGACAGACTGCTCAGTTACACTGGATTATTCTGAGGCCGACCTCTTCAGAACTGGCAAAAACCAAGAACAAGATCCCAGTTCTGTGTCATCAAACCTAGAATCTCCAAATGAGCTGTCAACTAGCGACACCTCTGCACCAAACCAAGTGGATTTTGATGCTAGCTTTGTTACCCAAACAGAGGAGTGGGATACGGAAAGCGCAGAAACAGCTGAGGGCAAGCAAGGCACCGAGAAAGAAACACAAATAGCCAGTAAGAAGCAAGCTAAAGGTAAAGCCGCTAAAGCTAGCAAGAATAGCGCAGCTGGCCGTGGTGTCCGTACGCTAACTAGCAATGAAACCCAGGGTATGAGGAGAGTGGTGCCTATTAGCAAGCAAACAAGATCTGGAAGCAGCAGAAGAGCAGACAGACAAACAGAAAATACTGAAACGCGCAGAACGCTGAGAGACCAAAGCACACCAGCGAGAGGGCGGAGCGAGAAGGCAACGAGAACACCTCGGCACTCTAGCATGCCGCCTGACGAGTCCAAAGCTCAAAAAGGTCTTACCGGATCTGCATCACGATGGACAAGAGAGTCCACGCCCAGGAAAGCTAACACCCACAAACCAAGCGCTAAACCGCTGCGCAATATTCCCAAACCAGAAGAAAAAATGTGTAGATCGACAATGAGAGCGTTAGCACAAGCTCAAACGCAAGGTAATTCTGAAAATAATAGCCCAAACACAACCAAGAACCAAGCGTCAGAAGTACCAAGTTTTGCACGGAACACAGTGGCGTTTTCTTCGAGGAGCAAAAAGGAGCCGTCAACGCCGTCCCGTACGCCATCTGTTCTAGCAAAACAGGCTAAACAGAGCAAGTCCACATCCTCAGAGGAGCGCCCCCTAGCTGCAGGACTGAGAAGGGTGCAAAGTGTGAAGGCAGCCAGTCGTAGCTCATACCGAAGTGGGACCCCACCCCCTCCGGCTTCACGAGAGGACCAGCGCAAGACGAGTAGTTTTTCAGAAAAGTCCTTTCCAACCAAAGACTTCGGGACCGGCCGCAGTCCGAAACCCAGCTGGAAGTGACTTTATGAAGACTTCTGTGGTGAATGTAGACAGGTCTGCTGTGTCTCATATCAGGCAAAAGACGCATCACGGTTGGTTATTGGATCGTGATTGGATGTTCAGTAACCAATCAAAAAGTACATTATAGACTGGTGATTGTGTGTGTGATACTAATACTTTAAGTCCTTTTTTCAAAAGGAAAGTTGACAAAGGCAATGCTCAGAGTCTGTCCACTGTCTTTAAAGATGATCACATAAACAGGAAGTAAACTCTGACAGCTGCATTTTCACGCTGTTTCATTCAGGTCACATGACCTTAGTGTTTGGCTGCTGTTACACAGGTCCTTTAGGAGCAGCTTCGTTTGGCTTAATACCTCAGAATGTTTCATCAGTGGCCTTTTATCAGCAGCTTGTTTGTTAACAAACAATGTTGCCAATGTATATTTCTTCAAATATGAAACATTTCAGAACACAAATGAAAAAGTTCTCTCAATATTACCTATTATTTGCCATGCAAATATATGCAAATATATGCAAATATACAGCCAACTAACAAGTCCCCTGATTAACCTGATCTGCATGTGGAATTTCAGACAATTATTATTATAATATATAACGATTTTTCTCTCCAGAGTTGTTTTTAACTGTAAACCAGCACATAAGGCCCCATATCCTCAAGAACACAAATGCAGCAGGTGGCCACAAATCTTCTATTCTTTATATAGTCTTCATTTTAAGATCATATTATGACATGTTCGTGGATTATGTAAAATGATTTGATTTAGAATTACTGAAACAGGAGCTTGGAGGGTTTGCTACAAAGCTACAAACATCTTGATCTCATGTAATTCAAATGTAAACTGTGGTGTGAACCACAGGACGTTTGATTCTAAACTTGAAGAAATGCACAATGACGACTGTTTGATTAGTTTCAGACAAATGTAAACAGTGACATGCTACATTTGAATGTCTCTCCTCTGCAGGCTGAATCTACTGTGGTACAAACTGTACCTCATGCACATGTTAGTAGCATTAGCATTAGCATTTGAACTTCACAGCTATGGAGTTAGTGCTAAATCGGAGCTCACTGTCCACTGTCCTTGTTTGCCTTCCTCTCATGGCCTTATAGCTTAATGTAGCCTCACCTGTAGACACACACATAAGTGCTAAACAGGCTAACATTCTTTTACATAAACTGCTAATTATGTATATATTGTAAAGACATAGTATTTTTCTGACTAAAGATGTTTACGTTATAGCTAAATCTAAACTCTATCTCATGGTAGCACCAGGGCACAGAGTGTGACACTGGAGAAACTAAACAGCCACTCCATAAGAGAATGTACCAACACCGTCAGGAGAGCAGCTCGGGACCCCAGTCTGCTGTACATCTCCATCTGAAAGACACTAACCACTCCTTTGAAGATAGTGAGGTACAGATCTGATCCAAACAAAAGAAATGGTTTGAGAGGGGAGTTAAAGAGGCCATTTTTGTAGGAAAGACAATCCATCTTTGAACAGGAATGGAGGCCTTAGACCTCATCTGTCTCCTATTTATAACTCCATCCTCAGAACTAAATCAAAACAAGGAAAACAATAGTGCTAGCCAGTATGCTACCAGCCAGTATGCTAATAGCCAGTATGCTAATAGTTGTGAGAGCACCCATTAGGGGCCTGAATGAGGACGCTAAATATGACTCAAGCACAGTTCACACTTAGTGTAGCTCAATACAGGGGTGTAGCACCAAGTTCTGGGCCTTGGGTACAAATTATCTTGGTGGGCCCACGCTACAAGTTGTCAAATGAAAAATGCCCATTACAGCCTTTCTGAAGGACCCCTCTCTGCACTGGGCCCCGGGTAAACAGTACCAATTACCCCCCCAGTCCGACGGCCCTGGCTCAATAGACCAGAAACTGTAAACAAACAGGTGTGTTGGCTTCAGTGTAGTTAGCTCCTCCCTTCAGACAGATACAAGGCAGTGTCCAGCAGCAAACAGAAACGGTAAACAATAGGTGTGTTAGCTTCAGTGTAGTTAGCCCCTCCCTTCAGACACATATAAGGCAGTGTCCAGCAGTAAATCTGACCACAGCTGAAGAAGCGGCTTGGATGAGCAGCCAAACGGCTTCACTCAAAAAACTTTTGTCCAGTGACAGAATTAAATTTTCTTTTGCTGTGGATCAGACCTGGACGACTGAGGGACACAGACGAATCCTCATGATGGCTGTTTTGTGTCCTCCTGTTTCCTCTTATGCAAATGAAGAGGCCACAAACACAGTCACATGACACAAACACGGTCACATGACACAAACACGGTCACATGACACAGACACAGTCACATGACACAGACACATTCACATGACACAGACACAGTCACATGACACAAACACAATCACATGACACAAACACAGTCACATGACACAGTCACATGACACAAACACAGTCACATGACACAGAGTCACATGACACAAACAGACACACACACACACA
>KN469753.1:7101-19372 GCA_000787095.1 Periophthalmodon schlosseri
TTTTAACTTCAACATCTGACCCCATGGCCTGCTCTGTTAGTGCAGTTTGTGCGAGTGTAAGATGTAGTGTTTTTATAGCAGGATAAGTGAAGGTTTGTCAAAGGCTAACGGGATAAAACTGCGGGTTTGGAGCCGAATTATACACGAAATACTGGAAAAACTGGACTAAAACATTTTATTCTGAGGAATTTTAACTGAAAGGCTCATATTATTTTATCATTTCACCATTTTATGTTTACATTTGTTAGCGATTATTACAGATTATTACACATTATTATTTTATTACAGATTGTTACAGATTATTACAGATTATTAGTTTCTCATCATTATGTGCAATATAAAGAAGTGGAAGAAATACTTCATTTTGTTAAGTAAAAGTACAGATACCAGAGCAAAAAAATACTCAAGTAAAAGTAAAAGTATCACATGAAAAATCTACTTAAGTAAAATTATTAAAGTACCTGTTTAAAAATGTACTTAAAGAGTAAAAAGTAAAAGTATTTCTCACAGATTTTGAGTCTTATAAAGCTTCAAATGTGGTGATTTTGATAAAGATTTGAGCTGAATTTTGTTCAACAGTTTTTTTCTGTTTTTATTTGTATATTTTTGTTTTGTTCACATTCTAAACGTGTTAAAAATAAACCCTCAGCCTTTTCAGCAGGTCTCAGACAATAATAAAAAAATACTTTTACTTTTCAGTCCTGTTCAAAAATGTAGTAAAGTAGAAAGTACAGATACTGCTCTCAGATGTACTGAAGTAAAAGTAAAAAGTACACACTGTAAAATGTACTTAAGTATCAATTATAAGTATAAGTATCTGTACTTTACTACTTTTACTTTGTTACGGTCGACCATTGGTAATATACAGTATTTCTTATTAAAAGCTCGGATTCACTGCTGCTTTTAAATAACGGGCCTGGTCCAGTGATGTTTCGTTGGGCCTTTCACTGAATGTTTGTGTTTTTACGTGTTTTACTCGAACGCCTCAGAGTCCTGCAGTTCAAACGAGCGTCTGGACTTTTGTGTGAATCCTGAGTCTTTAACTATAAAGGGCCCAGCTGCTCGTCTCTAAGGAGATGATTTAACTAGAATGTTCCACAGTGTTACGTTTAACCTGCATCTCTCTAACGAGCAGATGATGCCACCGGGCCAGGTCACAGTGCAGATCTGTGGAAAGGCGAGCCTCATGTTGTCGAGATATTTTTAGCAGTGAAACAAAAAAATGCATTTCACAGTCAAAACACTGAATGGTCACGGTCAGATTTTTATGCAGCGTTTTTCCACCTTCAAGGCTCAAAGCTCTTTACATCAAGAGCCACTCACCCATTCACTCACACATTCACTCACACATTCATACACCAGTGTAACAGACACTGGGGGAGAGGTTAAGTGTCTTGCCCAAGGACACAACAAGAGTATTCGTCGGTGGGGGCTGGAATCGCACCGACAACCTGTGGGTCAGTGGTAAGTGTCTTCCCAAGGACACAACAAGAGTATTCGTCGGTGGGGGCTGGAATCGCACCGACAACCTGTGGGTCAGTGGATCTGACCGCTCCACCGATGATGTTTATGTCGAGAGCGGGATTCAAACTGCCAACCTTCAGATCGTTCTCTCCTGGCCCTCTCCTCCTTCTCTCCTTGTTCTTTCTCCTCGTTTCTCCTCCACACCTTCTCTTCGCCCTCCTCTTGCTCTCCCCTCGTTCCTCCTCCTCCCTCTCTCCCCCTCCCTCTCTCTTTGCCCTCCCCTCATTCCCCTCGTTCCTCCTCCTCGTTCCTCCTTGTTCCTCCTCCTCCCTCTCCCCTCGCCCTCCCCTTGTTCTTCTCGTTCGTCCTCCTCGTTCCTCCTCCCTCCTCCCTCTCCCCTCACCTTCCCCTCCTCCCTCTCGTTCCTCCTCCTCCCTCTCTCCTCCCTCTCCCCTCGCCCTCCCCTCCTCCTCTCAGTCCTCCTCCTCCCTCTCCCCTCCCCCCTCCCCTCCCCTCCTCCCTCTCGTTCCTCCTCCTCGTCTGTCAGCGTTCTTCTGTTCCTCTCTTTTAATCTCACACTGGGGCACGTCACATGTTCAATTATTCAATAGCCCGTGGAAATGAATGAAATTTTGGCCGATAAATTGTGTTTGATTAAACGAGCTGCCGTGGTTACGGACGGCGAGGACGCGGCGCCCAACTTTTTAGCAGAGACGCCGGACGAAGTTTTAGATTATTTAATCCACAGAGCCATAGATCACACGTCTGGAGCGATGGGGAGTTCAAAGAGGAAGATGAGCATTTTGGTGCTGAAAATAAATATGGAATAGACCTGAGTATGTAACATGTAACATGTGATATGTATATGTAATATGTAATATGTGTATGTAATATGTGTATGTAATATGTAACACGTAATATGTAATATGTGTATGTAATATGTAATATGTAACATGTAATATGTAATATGTGTATGTAATATGTAATATGTAACATGTAATATGTAATATGTAACACATGTATGTATATGTGTATGTGTATGTAATATGTGTATGTAATATGTAATATGTAATATGTATATGTAATGCAGGTACTTTTACTTCAGTACATCTGAGAGCAGTATCTGTACTTTCTGCTCCACTACATTTTTGAACAGGACTGAAAAGTAAAAAGTACTTTTCATATGATTTGAGGGGTTATTTTTACCATGTTCTTGGAAACATCTTGACTAAAGTTTTCGAGTTCAAGCTTTGGCTTTGAGCAAAACAAAAAAAAACACACAAAATTCAGAAGAAAAATGAAGAAACTGATTCATATTGTTTCTGTTGAACAAAATATGACTCATTTTGAATCAATATCTCTACATTTACACTTCAACAAATGTACATTTCAACAAATGTACACGAGTACATTTTTAAACAGGTAGTTTAATACTTTTACTTAAGTAGATTTTTTCATGTGATATTTTTACTTGAGTAACTTTTTACTTCTGTACTTTTACAGATAAGTAACAAAATTGAATACTTCATCCAGCACTGGTCATTTAGAAAAAATATGAGCGGAATGAGACCATAGACTGTTTATATAAGTGGACGTAGCTAACGTGTTAGCCGCCGCCGCGCTCCAAACAGGAAGTGATCATGGTGCACTTCCTGCTCCATCGACTCTGGCTCCAATTCACTTCCTGTGTTAAACTCCGCCCCTCTCTCTGTACCTGCTGCTGTCAGACTCATGTTGGTCTTAAATGTTCGTATTAACCCTCTACATGATCCTGGGGTTTTTATTTCACTATTGTGTCTGTAAATCAACATATGAACATTAATAACAGACGAATCAGGCGCCTTCTTTCCCCGAGGTCGCTCCCGCTAGCGTTAGCAACAGGTTTGATTGACAGCGTTGCTAAGCGCCCGCTCCCTGCTAAACCAGCGGTGTGGGCGGGAAGGGGCGTTACCTTCAACAGCTTCATCTAGATTGGCTGTTTGGTTGCTATGATACTTGTGGTCGGAACTCCAAATATGGAACTCTAAATTCTATAAAAAAAAAAAAAAATTTAATGTGTTTTTACATGTTTTGGCTTTAAACGTACAGTGTGTAAGTTCTTGGAGGTGGCCGATCACCTGCATGATTCCCTGGAAAGTTAGAAGCAAACTATGGAACATTCACGGAGACAGGTACGTTTTATGTCGTACTGTGGAACATTCACGGAGACAGGTACGTTTTATGTCGTACTGTGGAACATTAAAGCCAAAGGAACAACATTTCCATGGAAACAAGCAGGTGTAGACCCTCCGTTTGCACTTGTGCTTCTTCCTGGTTCAGACGGTACATTAACACACAGATCGCTCCGCTCTGAGAGAATAGCGTCTGATGAGGCCGCAGTTATCGTAGGATCATTGTGTTTGGGCTGCCGCGACCTTGAGGCCAAATAATTAGCCGTTAGCGCTGGGCCTGTGTTTAGCTTGCATGATAAATAGCTCATGAGGTAAATGGGCGGCGCTGGTCTCCGCACGCTCAGACAATGAGAGCGGGACCTTTTAGCTCAGAATAAAAGCTCCAGTCAGCGCCGCCATAATTGCTTTTCATACGGTAAATTTGCCTTTACTTTCTCACAGTTAATGAAATTACATCAGAGCGTTATTCCCCGCACCCGCCGCCGCAGCGCGCCCAAATGTCACCGACTCCCGGATCTCTTCATTCAGCCGGAGCAAACGCCCAGGAGACAGCGGAGGTACACGGGATGAAGTGATTGACAGAGTTCCATTACAGGGGCTTATCAGAGGCCCGCCCGCAATTACCCAGGTTCAGTACAGCACAGAGATCTGATTTGTGCCGGGATTATAGACGTATAGATGCTAACGTAAGGCACGGCTCCACTCCGTGACCCTCTGTAATATTCATTAGCGCGTTCTCCTCGGCTCACGTCCGCCCGGGCTTTTTCGCCCGTGTTCGCTCTCCCAGAACCATCGGGGGAATTTAAATTGGCCTTTTAATCGGATATTATACCTTTGTCATCTGGGTCATGGTTTTGGGGTTTCTAATTGGATGCACAGGTCATGAGGCTGTTGCCGAGTTACCTGGGAACAAACGGAGCAACTGCCAATTAAAGTGAAAGTTGAAATAAGTTACTAAAACAAGAGGTTGGAGGTATGGAGGAACCTGTAAATTTATGTAACGCTGAGAACTTCTGCCAAATCCAGTGACGTGTATAAAACGAAGGGGCTCGTTGGTCACCTGTCACCTCAGATCAACACAGTTTACTTCTTTGCTCATTAATTCTGCAGAAATTCACCATGTTTTTCAGTCCCTTCTTAACATTTTTTCCTTTATTTTTTCCTCGTAAGTAGCTATATTTGTTCAGTTGGATCATGCGTGTCCCTGAACTTGGTGAGACCCTAGACTGTACATATAAATGGACATAGCTCGCCCGCTAGCTGCTGCTAGCTATTGTATCCATGAATCAAGATATGAACATTAATAACAGACGAATCAGGCGCCTTCTTTCCCCGAGGTCGCTTCTGCTAGCCTTAGCAACAGGTTTGATTGACAGCGTTGCTAAGAGCCCGCTCTCTGCTAAACCAGCGGTGTGGGGCGTTACCTTCAACAGCCTCGCTCCAGATTGGCTCTTCGGTTGCTATGATACTTGCGGTTGTAATTCCAAATATGGAACTCTGCTCCACATTGTCCCCTTTAACTGCTCTGGCGGTTGTAATCCAAATATGGAACTCTGCTCCACATTGTCCCCTTTAACTGCTCTGGCCTCGATGAGCTTCATTTGGAGCCGAACGCTGTGGTGACGTCACACTCACTCAGTCACTTCTTTACACAGTCTATTCTCACATCTGACTAAACTGTATTTAATCTTCAACTTAATTAACCTCAGACATTTAAGAATAAATGAACTCGTTATTGAAAACTTGAACTGTGAGTAGATTCAGTCTGATTTTTGTGATAAACTTTGTACAGGAGGAGCACCTGCTTTAAACAGGAAGTGACCTTTACTGAAGTCCAGTGCTTTTTGTGGATTGAAGCAGGAGACTAAGAACATGAGCTCTGAAAATAGAAACCAGAGATTATGACAATGGACTAAATATCGCTCAAAGTTTTGGACATTTTGGAGATGAAATGATGAAATGGGCTTGTGTCATGTTCTTTCTTTAGTAAAAACAAAGCTGGCGATCCCTGGCCCAAACTGGTCTGTAGAAATGTATTTATATTAATGGTAAAAGAAAAATTTGTTCTGTCAACTGGACACAAACTGAGCAAAAAAAAAATAGGACAACAGAGAATCTGAATCTAGAAGGAAATGTGTAACTATTCCTTACACAGCGGGTGTGTCTGAAAAACTTCAGAGGATTTTCAGACAGTTTGAGATTCCGGTCTATTTCAAACCTACAAACACTTTAAGACAAAAACTGGTTCAAGGACAAAACCCTAAGACATAAACAAAGTAATGTGGTCTACTCCATTCAGTGCAGTGAAGAGAGCAGTGAGCGTTACACTGGAGAAACTAAACACCACTCCATAAGAGAATGGACCAACACAAGAGCAGCTCAGGACCACAGTCTGCTGTACATCTCCATCTCAAAGACACTAACCGCTCCTTTGAAGAGAGTGAGGTTCAGATCTGAGCCAGAGAAAAGAAATGGTTTGAGAGAGGAGTTAAAGAGGCAGTTTTTGTCAGGAAACACAATCCTTCCTAGTCTAAGGCCCCCATTCCTGTTCATCATCTTTCCCCCATCTATAACTCCATCCTCAGACCCAAAGCAAACAAAGGAAACAAAGAGAACAATAGGGCTAGCCTAGCTACTAATGGTGTGAAATCACCCATTAGGGGCCTGAATGATTATGCTGAATTTGACTCAGGCACAGTTCACACAAAGATTAGACCGAGCCAACAAACAAACCGTAAACAAACAGGTGCGTTAGCTTCAGTGTTGTTAGCTCCTCCCCTCAGACAGATATAAGGCAGTGTCCAGCTGTAATCTGACCAGAACTGAAGAAGCGGCTTGGACGAGCAGCCAAACGTCTTCACTCTAAAACTTTTGTCCAGTGACATAATTCAATTTTTCTTTTTCTATGGATCTTATCTGGACGACTGAGGGATTACACAGATATTTATATTAATCCAACTTTCATTTCTGCTCGAATAATTTGAGACTTTTTAATTTAACTTGGATGTACTGTCTGTGTTTAACTATATTAATATTAACTATAATAGTAATTGCCATATTATGTACACTGTGGAACATTCCAGGCAAATTAAGACCATCTCCATGGAGACAAGTGGTGGACCCCCGACCAGAAAAGTTTCACAGTGCACCTTTAACAGAGCGTTTTCTGTCTCCATAATAGTTTTCATAAAGCCCTGTTTCATTATAAAAGACGACTCAGGTCTTTGCATAATGTGATCCAGAACAACACAAGGTTATGGCTACTGTCCATTTACTTAGTATGGGCTTATCGTCCAGAACAAAAGGTCAGGCTCCGCGGGACGCCGGGCAGAGGCATGTGCTCGCGGAGGTACACGGGGCCCGGATTAAAGCCCGCTTAAACTCAAGAGGTATAAAAAGAGATTGACTCCCTTTGTGCTAATCCATTCATCTGATGTGGTGTGGCAAAGTCACTTTAATCAGTTATAATGAAGTTTGATCAGAAAGGATTCAGCGGCGTGCGCCCGCCTCCCCAGCTGTGCCCGCCTCCCCAGCTGCGCCCGGCTCTCCGCACTTCAATGGGTTTGTGCTCACGATTTAGAGTCATGGCGTCAAAAACCACACAAAGGGGAGCAAGTCTTACACTGGTTTAGAAACTACAGAAACCAAACAGCTAATGAGGACGATCAGCAGGGCCGGAGGTGCTCAAAATGGAGGCAGGACGCAAAAAGTTGTCAAAATAAAGCTTTTTATTTCATCGTCTTGGCCAGCGCAGAGCAGGTGCAACCACTCCACCTTAAAGACTCTACTTAGGTGGACTAAGCCACTAAGGAAAGGGGGAACACCACAACTAAGTGCACAGTACAACTTAGCCCCGCCCCTTAGCCACAAAAGAAATACTACGATAAACCAATAAGATGTAAACGTAATTCTAACATAATCCACAAGCAACTAAATACTGAAAATAAAGCACCAATAACAGTACCCCAGGGCACCCCCGCTTTAATCAGCAGATGGTTTCTCCCGCCTGCTCAAAAAGCCGACCAGATCCCAACACAGGTCACTTATGTAACTTAACCAAAACTAACTCGATAAACAAGTTTAACCAAGACTCAAGTGTGTGTTTTAATGGAGCCGGCTCCATTACAACGATGTGCCAAACATACAAACTCCACACAGACGGACGGCCCGGGAGTCGAACCCGGAACCTTCGTGTCGGCCGGACACTAAACACTTTACATGAAAGATGGAACTATATTTTTTTGGGTCAATATTTATCGTGTTACTTTTTCTTTGCTCTACCGGGACATTTTTGATCAGATTTAAGCCGTAAAAGTCTGACTCATTCCAGACTCAAACTTTCGTGTTTCATTCTGCTGTTTAGTTATCGCAGTTCAGTTGCGGGAGGGAAGGGGCGTTACCTTTAAGAGCCTCACTCCGGATTGGCTCTTTGGTTGCTATGATACTCACGGTCAGAACTCTACTCCAGATTTCCCCCATAACTTCCAGCCTCGACGAGCTTCATTTGGAGCCGAACGCTGTGGGTGACGTCAAACTCACTTAGTCCACTTCTTTACACATGTGCCACATCATGGAACATTCTAGGAATAGAAAATAACATCTCCATAGAGACAAGCAGGTGGTGGACCCCTACAAGAAAAGTTACACAGTGCACCTTTAAACAGCGTTCTATAATTTTAACGTTTTTGACTGCACCTCCCTCTCATCTTCTGTAAAATGGTGTGACCGAATCTGGCCCATATCACCCCTAATACAGTTGAAGATGCTGATTCACCCCCTGCCTGATCTAACTCCTCCTAAACTCTCCTAAATCATCAGCGTTGTAATTAAAAGTACCTCGCAGAAGAGCACAGATGCCCTCCCCGCAGCTCGCACATCGCCGCCGGCTCCTTCACCTCGCACTGGATCAGGAGAAAATCACGATCAAAGGAGCCGGGACTATTTTGGGCGTCGGGGGGATGTCGATTTGGACCGACGCTCCGCTCTCGACTCTGACCTAGATGTAAAAGGTCACACGAGGAAACAGGAACAGAGCAAATTGTCGGAGAAAATGGGTCCAATGATGAATCAGCTGAAACGGGGATAAAAATATCTCCTTTAATGTTCACGCTGGTGCAGTCATCGTTTAGCCAATCAGACAGAACCACAGATATTTCACAAACGCTTTCATCCACTGCTTTCAAATTAATACAAATTCGATTAAGTGGAGGTACAGCATGTTCTAAAAGACTCAAGTACTTAAAAGGAAGATTCTCTATGTTCTACTTTTCGTTTTGAAGTGGCAGAGGTTTTGAAAATGCTGCAGGCTACGAGTCATGGTTCGGTTTGTTGATCAGATTTAGTTAAAGGAGCACCGTGCAACTTTCCTGCTCGTCTCCATGGAGATATTACCGCGTCGCTTGGAAAGTTCTACAGTTTGGAAGGCAAGCAGGGGGCGCCACCGTGCCATGTTACGGCTCAGATCTGTGGAAAAGTGACCCCGCGCGCAGTAAAGTAGCTATAATCGAATAAATGCTCAGACGGGTGGGTTTAATGCCACACTGTGGAACATTTCAGGCAAAGCAGTGACATCTTCACTGAGACTAGCAGGTACAGCAGACCCTCCACCAGAAAAGTTACACAGTGGACCTTTAATTATTAGTTGAACCCATAGAAAAAAAGTCAATAACTCTACTACATATTTCTTGACAAAGCAAAGGGAGGAGACTTTGAGGACGTGAATAAAAAGTGTAAAAACGTAGCAGACTTGTTTATGTTTTTTCCTTTCTTCATAACTCCACACATCTTACTTCATATATTTGTCTTCTGTTTGTATTTAAAATGTGGAAAGTAGTTTAAATAACCACTGAATGAGAGGTGAGTCCTTTTGCCCGGTCGTGTCATGTGACCTTGACCCGGTCCGACCTCAGTATTACGAGCGAGTGGCGTCCTGCGCCGGGACCGTTTTTAATCTGAGGCGTTTACAAGAACAGGGCTTTTACCGTGATTTAGAACGGAGGCCGATGAGCCGCTGCCGCAGTGGCTTAGAAGAAAACCTTTGGCAGCTTTGAGCGTGTGTCTCTCCTGAACTATCTCCAAATTAAAATGTTTCTGTCCCTGTGTATCGAGGATTAACTTCAGACCAACTCACCTCAAAGCCAACGCCAGTCTGAAGGGCGGCGGGCGCTTTAAGGACAGGGATAAAAGAACCACTAGTAATTTGAAATATGTATAAGAGATGATTTATTCACTAAAACAGAACTGATTCTACACTATATATGCTCCGTTCTATTACCTGGAGTCTATTTTAGTCCCGGTGCCCTGGTCTGTGCTTCATGACACAGTGTGGGGACTCTCCACTCGGGCCCAAAGGCAGCAGCATAAATTAAAACATAGAGCGGAGGGTCGGCGGCTCGTCCCCTGACCGATGTGCGCGAGAGGTGGTATATCACTATGCAATATTTAACGGTGGAGTTAAGACAGCGCCCCCCGTCACCTGCGACAGACACATCCCGCAAAATCTGTCTCCGCAGCCTCCATTAAAGACGGAGCGGCGGTCGGAGGCTCCTCGTGCGGGAGACCGCATCCCTCCCAAAACCCCGCCTCCCTCTGCGCAGAGCACACGGCCGTCTGGGTCTGGGGCTAGAACCTACGGACGTTTTAAATTACAGTATTTTGAATTGCTTTAAAGATGCACCATGTCACTTTTATGGGCAGGTTCATCACATCCTCGTCTCTATGGAGATGTCGTTGCTTTGCCTGGAATGTTCCATAGTATTGAATCGAACGTAAAGCTCGCCTCTGCACAGATCTCGAGACCTCGCCTGTAACTTGTCCTGATGGCATCGCCCGCTTGTTTCCATGGAGATGGCAAAGCAAAAGGAAACAGCAACAGAAAAATTCAATTCTGTAACTGGACAAAAGACGTTTGGCTGCTCGTCCAAACCGCTTCTTCACTGGTCAGATCACTGCTGGACACTGCCTTAGATCCGTCTGAAGGGAGGAGCTAACGACACTGAAGCTAACACACCTGTTTGTTTACAGTGTCTGTTTGTTTACAGTGTCTGTTTGTTGGCTCAGTCTAATGAGCTGCACTAAGTGTGAACTGAGCCTGAGTCATTCTCATCATAATCATTCAGGCCCCTAATGGATCTTAGGGCAGTGTCCACCAATAATCTGACCAGGACTGAAGAAGCGGAGCGACAGTAGCTCAGTTGGAGCATTTTTGTCCACTGATCTGAAGGTTGGCAGTTCGAATCCCCCTCTCGACATCGATGGTAGAGTGGTCAGATCCACTGACCCACAGGTTGGCGGTGCGATTCCAGCTCTCACAGATGAATGCTGCCGTTGTGTCCTTAGGCAAGACACTTAACCATGGTGCCCCCAGTGTCTGTGTGCACTGGTGTGTGAATGTGTGTGTGAATGGGTGAGTGGTTCTTTGATGTAAAGAGCTGTATAAAAATGTGACCGTACCATTCACCAAATGTCCTGGAGGAGCAGCCAAACGTCTTCACTCCAAAACTTTTTGTCCAGTTACAGATTTGAATGTTTCTGTTGCTTTGGATCAGACCTGGACGACTGAGGGTTTACACAGACATCTGTGAAGATACATGAGATTAATGCCATACTGTGGAACATTCAAGACAATAACCTCTCCATGGAGACAAGGAGGTGCTGGACCCTCCAGAAAAGTGACATAGTGCACCTTTAAACCTAAAATCACAAACATGATTTAGACTCAAAGAAGACGTAAAACATAAAACATAAAACAACTATTTTGCTCTCACATTGGAGACGTTCACCCATAACGACGGCATTATATCTGTTCCCAAAGCTGAGTCTGTAGCGTCACTAACACTTCTGTTAAACCTTAAGAGTGCGGTGGAGTTGAAGCTCTGGCCGCCTCACGCACCATCTGCAGTCTGGCAGCTCCGCGTCGCGTTGGCTTTTCTCTGCAGCTTCTCCATGTCTTGCCTCATGCACCTTCTCTTTGTTCCTGCGGACGCTCTCATGTTCCTTCAAAGTGTGGAGTGGAGCTGTGATCTGGGCGTCGGGTAAAGGATGTACCGACTTAACGACCTCGCCGTATTCTTGGCGCCGTGTTTGGGGTCAGGCTTCTGTCAAATCCGGGGTCATCGTCGGCTTTGGTCCGAGGTTCCTTTCAACGATCCAACTTTAGCTTCTCCTGCCCATTACGCCGCACTTCAGCCGTGTCCAGAGTGTTTCAGATTACGGCTGCTCCAATTATCACCTCCCTCCAAAGAGCTTCTTACTGACGACACATCAACATTTAAAGGTCCTGTATCATGCAAAGTCATGTTCTAAAGCTGTTCCTCCTCAAAAACAGACCTGGACTGGGTTTTGTTTCATTCACATGTTTGAGTAGCACTTTATTATTAGTCTGTCTACATCTCCAAACCTCAAAACGCTCTGTTCCACCTTGTGATGTCATGAAGTGGTAGTTTTCAAGTGAACAGCTCCTTTTACCTTTAGTTCAGTAGAGATTGGCAAATCCAGGACTGAAATGATCCAAATGATTCTAGTGAAGGTGTGTGGAGTTTAAAAACACAGTGGAGCACTTCCTGTATTACCACATGATGACATCACAAGGTGGAACAGAGTGTTTTCAGTCTGAGAGAAGAACTCAGCCTAAATCT
>KN469753.1:19432-30216 GCA_000787095.1 Periophthalmodon schlosseri
GAGAATGAACAAAACACAGCTCCAGGTCTGTTTGAGACGAGGAAACGACATAAGAACAGATCAGAGAACAGAGTCAAACTCTTCCCACAAATATAAGATCAATTATTTTGTTATTCAGTGTTTTTAAAGGTGCACTGTGTCACTTTTCTGCTGTAATGTCGTTATAAGGCGTTTTATTTTCCGATAGTCAGGAAGTACGTGTTAGCATACTAGCTGTTAGCGTTACTGTCGCGGAAAACTCCGCTCTCGCCTCTGAGAGTTGTGAAAAGTGTTTATAAACTCGTCCTGCTCTGTGAACAGTAGCATGTTAGCTAGCTCACTGTGTCTCAAAGATAATGCTAACTTTTATTAAAATATAAAATAAACAGCCTATTAAAATTAAAATTGATTAGATGTAAAAAGAACCGATTGTTTTTATATGTTGATTATTTCAGTTTGTGGTGTTGATTTAATATTCGTCATGCCTCAAAATTAGCATTAACGTTAGCATTAGCGTTAGCATTAGCGTTAGCATTGAGACGCAAACACCTCCCTTTATAAACACCAAAGTTTTCACCTCATTTGTTCAGACGTGCGCCCTCAGCTCCCTGTCCACTGCCTCATCTTTAAATATTTATTCATTTTACCGTGACTCTGCAAAAACCTCATAGAGATAAAACTGGACAGGAAGTAGTGACGCTAACAGTGAGGCTGGGGGCGCTGTTGAGCTCAGAGGCTATTAAAATGCTCGGAATAGGTGAGTGAGGAATAACACTGCAAACTGTTAGTTCAGTATTTAGTTCAGTAATACCTTAAAAGTGACATAAACACAAACTAATTTACATGTTTGTTAACTTTTTGGGGGAAATAGACGTATATTTATTTTTGCTTCTGAAATTCTCACAAATATATTTTTTTTTCTTGTGATTATAGCAACTAGAATAATTATCACTGATGAACCAAACATCTGCACATCCCTGAACAGATCCACACACACGTCGTCCTTCTGTTTCCAGATCTGAAGCCTTCTCTCCG
The DNA here is from genome assembly GCA_000787095.1 of Periophthalmodon schlosseri. NCBI lineage: Eukaryota > Metazoa > Chordata > Actinopteri > Gobiiformes > Gobiidae > Periophthalmodon > Periophthalmodon schlosseri. The sequence goes on from KN469753.1 coordinate 20,447, forward strand.
CTGATATATTTCTCCTTTTTCCTTTGACTCCAGACACTTTTCAGACTTTTTTCAGACTTTTGTCAGACTTTCCTGCGAGGGCCGTGTCTGGCCGCACCGCTGTAAAGGCCAGATCGGCAGATTGCTGTGGTGATGTTTCTGTGTGTGCGCCGCTTCCGTCTCATTGTCTGAAGCGGCGGGTTTGTGTCTTCCTTCGTGACCCTGGTTGCCTGGTTACGGAGCCGGCGCGGATGGCAAACTTTTGTTCATATAATGTAGGCGGCGCGAAGACGACGCGTGTCGTCGGTTCGGCCGCGGCTCCTCCCTTCCTCGCCCCGTCCTCCGTGTCGTTTCGTATATGGTCGTCGTGTCTTTACCTTTGGAAATGTGCCGCTTTTGTTATTACATTCTATTGTGGTGCTGTTACTGTGGGATTATGGGTAACTAAAGCCTGACCAAGCAATTCTGGACATTGAGTGAACAACTATTTATTCATTATCGTTCATTTTTAGAGCAATTTAAAATCCTGAACACAGGGGGCGACAGTAGCTCAGTTGGTAGAGGCTTCGTCCTCTGATCTGAAGGTTGGCGGTTCGATTCCAGCTCCAACAGACGAAACCTGTTGTTGCGTCTTAACTGGATCAGAACAATGACTGTGTCGACTTCCTGCTCGTTCATTTAAACTCCTCCAGGAACAAAAACACCATGTTGACTTATCGTTCTACAGAAGTTGAACAATATTTTTGGAGGTTCAGTATTTCTCATGTGCCATGTGTCCCTCCCAGCGCCTCCTTTCTCCTCGCCTAGACTCTGTCCAGACTCTGTCCAGACTCTGTCCAGACTCTGTCCAGACTCTGTCCAGACTCTGTCCAGACTCCAGGTGCGTCCTCAGAGTCCCCCTCTCTCCAGAAGGGACCTTGTGTCAGCGCCCGCCCGGAAGTCCCTGTCCTGTCCTGAACTTGCACCTGTCCGTGTTCAATAAATGATCACCTTTCTCAAACAGTTTCTATGAGTGACCCGACAGTGACCGGACAGTGACCCGACAGTGACCCGACAGTGACCCGACAGTGACCGGACAGTGACCCGACAGTGACCCGACAGTGACCCGACAGTGACCCGACAGTAGGGGGCAGTAGTCCTAGTGATATGGTTCAGACGAGGTTCACGTTTTCTACAGTTTGATGAATAATCTAATAAAAATAATAAAGAAACATTTAAATCCCTGTTACATTTTTATCGACAGGTCAGAGCTGTGAACACATGAAGTTTTACCACAATGTTCAAATATAAAAGCATTTTATTAAATTGAATCTTTTGCATTTGAGATATTGACACTGTCCCAAACACCACAGATGATCAGGTTAAGCCTGAACCTTTAGGCCAGAACAATCAGACCCTTTCCTCACGAACACCTAGACCTGCAGTAGAAGGACGAGGGAAGCACCGATACCGATACTGGTATTGAATATCTGCACCGATCCAGGGAATTTGGCTGAATCGGGTATCGGTTCCATGATATCGGTTGGGCTGATATCCTGGTTGAAGGAATATGATATTTACAGGCTGAAGTTGGCCCATAACGTCTCATAATGTTTGAACTTTCTTCATCCAGAGCTGCTCTGTCGTTACTTGAAGGATCAATAACAGTTACGTAACACATTTTGTAATAAGTTCACTGTGTTTTGGGGTGAAAGGGCCATTCTCCGTCCCTGCAGTGGTACGGGTTCATATCGGGTATCGGCGGTAGAGATAGACCGATATATCGGCCGTAAATCTCCAGCACAGGTCGATATTTTGTTTTGGTCGATCTGCCGCCTAAAAATCCACTCAAAGGTTTAAATAAACACTTTAAAAAGAAGAGATGACGGCGCAAAACGTGACAACAGCTTTGTGAAAAAAATGGCTGTAGTAGTTTGTAGTAAAGTTAAATTACATCATTTGGGGAAAATAATCCAACGTATCGGCCCAGAAATATCGACAGAGTTTATCGGTTATCTGTAACTGTTCATCGGTACAATCGGTATCGGTATCAGTTATCTCTAATAGGCAGATACCGATACTTAAAGCCAAAGTATCGATATCGGTGTCGAAGCTGAAAAAGCTGGATCTGTGCGTCTCTAAGAATCACAACAAAATAAATCTAGATTGATCTGATGATTAAGTAAGTTATAGTTATTAATTATTATTTTTATTATTAATTTACAAGACAATATTTCGTTAGTGGTGTTTTTAAATGAACAGAAACAAAACGAATCAAAAAGAATCGAATCAAAACCACAAACCAACATTAAAAGTCATTAGTAGTGAAGTACTTTAAGCTAAAAGAAGTGTGTCCTTTTGACCCCGGCTTGTCCAGACTCACCGTTGCCGCCGAGGCCGTCGTCGGGAGGCGGCGGCAGGAGCAGAGGAGCGTGAGGTAAGATTGAGTTTCCCCCGCTCTCTCGTTACCCCTCTGTTTGCCTTCCATTCCTCAAAAGTCGGCGTAATATCCATCTGGCCGTCTCCGCCGCCGCATCCTCCGTCTCACGACTTAAAAGACACAACAAAAATGATTATCTTTGCCCAGAGATATGGGCCCCGACTCCAGTGTAAACTCATTTGGGACGCACGCTCGTACATCACCCTCCACTCGCCACAAGATCCAAGTGTTTACCGCCTCAGCCGCCGCTCCCTCACCGAGACGAGAGGGAGACGGCTTCTGTGGACAGATGGGACGACAGCGTACGTTTGGATAATATATATATGTGTTATGTGTAAATGTATTTATATATGATAGTTATATTCAGTGATGTCGCTGTGTTTCAGATGACGTCACAATATTCTATAGATCAGTAATATTTAATGCAGATCTTAGACTGTTTATATAAATGGACGTAGCTAACTTGCCGCCGCTGCGTTCCAAACAGGAAGTGATCATGGTGCACTTCCGGCTCCATCGACTCTGGCTCCAATTCACTTTTGGTCTTAAATGTTCGTATTAACCCTCTACATGATCCTGGGGTTTTTATTTCACTATTGTGTCTGTAAATCAACACATGAACATTAATAACAGACAAATCAGGCGCCTTCTTTCCCCGATGTCGCTCCCGTTAGCGTTAGCGACAGGTTTGATTGACAGCGTTGCTAAGGCCCGCTCCCTGCTAAACCAGCGGCGCGGGCGGGAAGGGGCGTTACCTTCAAACAGCCTCGTCCGGATTGGCTCTTTGGTTGCTGTGATACTCGCGGTCGCTCCATATTCACTCCTGTAACTGCTCCGGCCTCGACGAGCTTCATTTGGAGCCGGGACGTCGCACTCACTTCTTTGCACAGTCTGTGACACAGATGGGGGCAGATAAAATGAATATTATTAAAATGCAGGTATATTTTGTAAAACAGTGAGAGTTCTTGGGTCAAGTCACTGAAAGAATCATCAGGTTCAACATTTGTGAATTAGATATTTAACAGCAAAGTCCAATGTAATGAATAAGAAAAACTGGCTCTTGCCCCGTCTGGGAGTATGACATCATCACATTCTGTCCTTAACGTAAACGGTACAATAATAAATAATAAAAACATGATTATATTAAAGGAGCCATATTATGCAGATGTATTAGATAGATATAGATCAATAGATTTAAAATGTCCAAAATGTAAAGGAGCAAAAACCCAGGGGCCTTTAAAATAATATAGGATCATTTTGTTTTCGATGAGTGTTTTCAGTTCTAATCTGTACAATATAAACAAATGCCATGTTTTCTGCTCCCAAACTCAGATCTGCTTCAGGATTCTCAGCTCAGCACCACCTCATCTCCACACGGTGTGACGTTCGCCCGTGGGACCACCCCAGCCCTCTGTTTAAAAGCACATTTAGCGGCTAATCTCTTTAGCATCGACCTTCTGATGCTCATATTTGCAGCCTTTGTTTTGGCCTGACCAGAGCCATTTTAGCCACAGCTCCTGGATATTTTCATCAATATGTCCCCAGAGGCCCGGCTCCCTCTGCTGTGTGCCGGGTCTGTGTGCCGGGTCTGAGCTGGGTCTATGTGCCGGGTCTGTGTGCCGGGTCTGTGTGCCGGGTCTGAGCTGGGTCTATGTGCCGGGTCTGTGTGCCGGGTCTGTTCTGAGTCTATGTGCTGGGTCTGTTCTGGGTCTGGGTCTATGTGCCGGGTCTTTGTGCCGGGTCTATGTGTCGGGTCTATGTGCCGGGTCTGTCCTGGCTCTTTCAGGCCACGGTGAAGAGTCCATTTTGTTGGAGGAAGTGTTTGTTTTAGTCTGAACAGAAGCAGAGGGTCTGGAGAGGCAGCGAATAAGAATAAAGATTTGATACTCGTTGGATTTGTCGTGTCGTCATTTTGGTACAAATGAATAAATATGTGCTGCTCTAGTGTGGTGTGCAGCTGTCCATAGGGGGCGCCGACAGCATGCGGCGCTTTGTTATGATGACGTTTACGGCCACGTCAGCTCCATTGGACACCGCAGTTTTCTAACGAGGAAGTCAGCGACTTGTTTCTTTTATGAAGAGGTTTTATATTGAAGAGTGCTCAACATAAACATCATTGGTTGAGGGGTCAGATCCACTGACCCACAGGTCGGCGGTGCGACTCCAGCTCCCACAGATGAATGCTGTTGTTGCGTCCTCGGGCAAGACACTTGTCCCCAGTGTCTGTGTGTGTGTGAATGTGTGAGTGAATGTGTGTGTGAATGTGTGTGTGAATGTGTGAGTGAATGTGTGTGTGAATGTGTGTGTGAATGTGTGAGTGAATGTGTGTGTGAATGTGTGTGTGAATGTGTGAGTGAATGTGTGTGTGAATGTGTGTGTGAATGTGTGAGTGAATGTGTGAGTGAATGTGTGTGTGAATGTGTGTGTGAATGTGTGTGTGAATGTGTGTGTGAATGTGTGTGTGAATGTGTGTGTGAATGTGTGTGTAAATGTGTGAGTGGTTCTTGATGTAAAGAGCTGTGAGCCTTGAAGGTGGAAAAGCGCTGTATAAATGTGATCCTCGGGTGTCGTAGATTATAACTTCAGACTCGGGCACAATGCGGCTGATTTAAACGACGGCGTTCGCTGCTGTGTCCTACATAAATATATAACTCTAATCTTTTTCTTGTAAAGCCAAGATTGTGCATTTAGCTGTTACGTGTTAAGTCTTTGAACCGGCGCCGTACAGTTAGGTCTTGACTTTAATATATTCGTTAGCGCTCGTGGCTATGTAGCATTCAGCGCGTGGCCTGTCACATGACGCGCGGAGGGCGCCGCTAAGAGCTTCGTCCTCGTGTCTCTTTATCCTCAGGACATATGCATCTACATACAGCGCGTGTTCAAAAGGCCGCGCGGTGAAGGTTACGCGGCCGGCTAACGCGGCCGGCTAACGCGCCGGTACATGCTAACTCTATAGACTGTAACTGAGGGTCATTCAGCGAGACTGCGGGGCCCGTATAGACCTAACGCATCTATAACGAGGCTATTGGACACGGTTGAATTCTCTTTTCTGCGTTTACATGTTTGAATAACTCCACAGATTAAATACTGTATGGAGTTTGTAATAGTTAAATAAACGATGTTATTTCTTTGGATGTGGAATCTCAGACTAATTCAGATATATATATATAAAAAATCAAACCGTCACCGGAAACATGCAGTAGTTTCAAAGACTTCATCCAGCAAAATAATCCGGGTACGTATTTATTTAGGTCACTACTGGACGCACATGTTTAAATATTGTATGGAGTTACTCATGTTTCACTGTGTGGAGGAACTAGGGGTGTTATAACTTCAGATGTGGCCTGTCAGCGGAGCTCACATCAAAATATGTGTGCGCACGTTTGTTCAAAGACGAGAGAAAAAATATCTTGGCAAATATTTTTAGGTCACTACCCGAAATATAAATGTTTAAGGAGTTTATGGAGGTGGCGGTTTTGAAATCATCATCTCAAGATTTTATTTGACCCAAGATCAGGATTTTCTCACAGTTCCTGTGATTGGTCAGATCCACCTGTCGTTCACTCACAGCCTGACAGAGGCCGGCCAATAGGAGGAGGGGGCGGAGAAAAGACTGTATTTGGACATAAAGTTTAATTACACAGAAGAACATTGAGCATCAAAATGACAACTGCTGTTTCACACGAATCACACCATTCTACAAACTGATGTTTAACACAGATGGGGCAGAGAAAATGAATATTGTTAAAATGCAATTTTTTGTTGTCACTCAGTGAGATCTCAGAGCTCAGGTCTCAGAGCTCAGGTCTCAGAGCTCAGGTCTCAGGTCTCAGAGCTCAGGTCTCAGGTCTCAGAGCTCAGAGCTCAGGTCTCAGAGCTCAGGTCTCAGAGCTCAGGTCTCAGAGCTCAGGTCTCAGAGCTCAGGTCTCAGAGCTCAGGTCTCAGAGCTCAGGTCTCAGAGCTCAGGTCTCAGAGCTCAGGTCTCATGTCTCATGTCTCAGGTGAAAAGGCACAGAGCTCATGTCTCAGGTCTCATGTCTCAGGTCTCAGATCTCAGGTCTCAGGTCTCAGAGCTCAGGTCTCAGAGCTCAGGTCTCATGTCTCAGGTCTCAGGTCTCATGTCTCAGAGCTGAGTGTGTGTTTTCATCACATCAAACCCAGTGCAGATAAAGGCCTCGTCGGCTCCACTGCTGCCTCAGCCTCCGGCCTCATGTCCCTGATGTGACCTGGAGCCTGAATCTGAGCCTCTCCAGAACTCAGTCCAAGACTTTTACGCTCGACAGATTTCAGAACAGAATGGTCCAGTTGGTCCAGTTTGTGTGAGGTTAATCCAAGCAGCAGAAAGGTCATGTCATCGTAAACATAAAACACACCGGGTTTGTAGAGTGTGTCACAGGGAAAGATTTATATAGAAACATGATCATATAATGTCCACGGTTCTACCACAGTCAAAGTCAAAGGCTTTTATTTGCTTTTACACTGGTCAGTTAAAGTCACAGTATGTCACTTTTCTGCCAAAAAAATGACCCAAATAAAATAATGTATTTTTCACTATGAATGTTTTTATTACACTGAAAAACAAAGAAAACAAGCTTCTTCCTCACGGTGAGCGAGCTCGCATCTCCACAAACCTGACTCTTATTTGGCCTGGAGCAGAACCTCCTCCTGCTTGTTTCCATGGAAATGTTCCTTTGGCTATGATCTTCCACAGTATTTTATAAAACTGATTTAGTTCCGTAGTATGATTTTAACTTTCTGCTTCATCAAGACTGTGGTTTCTTCTCAAGAACATCTGCAGACGTAACACTGTCCTTATGTCGTTTAGGACGTATTAATCCCTCTGTATTTGTTATTCACAGCGACAGACACGATCCTCCCTCCACATTTAACTAAAGACGAGCCGTGGCTCAAACCGTCAGAGCCGACGACGACGCGAGCGGGAAACCAAAGCTCCAGAGAACAGAACGACGGAGCGGAGAGCGAGGTGCGTTCACGATCCCCCGTAAAACGAGATGCCGACTATTAAAGTTAGCGCGCCATCTGGAGAGACGCGATTGTGAAAGGTTAAACCAGCGCTGACAGATGGTGCGACCACAACACGGCTGTATTTATTTTAGAATAGGTAATGTGGCTCGCTGCGGCTCGCCGTCCCGCTGATCGTCACTTATCTACTGTCTGTTTGGTGCTTTTTATGCACGGCTAACCGCCGCTAAACAGAGCGTAGCTTACAACCGGGCGCCCGGTCAAAACAGCAGCTCGGTCTGTATTTTCCAACTTCAAACCCAAGGTCACTCGCCGAGGGCCAGTCGCTGACGGAAACGGTGAGAGAGAGGAATCAAACTGCGGGAGAGCGAGTTATGAATAAAAAATGTAAAAACCATGAAAGATTTAAACCCGTCTATACCGAGATTTGAGCTCTGGACGTTGTGTCAGTTCTAATGTACCGTGAGCTTTCTGACGGCTCGGTCGGCGGCTCGCCGGCCTCTTCCTGCGCGGTAAGCAGATGTCCGTCAGTGTGGCTTTAAACTGAGGTGATGGGACACGCGCGGGTCTAAAGGGGAGGTCACACACACGAGAGAGTCAAGAGTCTCACATGTGACGCAGGACACACACGTCTGACAGCGCAGAGCTCCACGGAAAAGCATTTTGGATTTTTTGGGGGATTTTTTTTTATTAGTTGAATTGTGAGTCGTCAATATGAGTAAAAACGTGATCAGTTCTTTTGTCATTTTGTCATGTAATATTTTGTGTGTCCAAATCACAGACTGTTTATATAAATGGACATAGCTAACGCTCCAGCCGCCACGTTCCAAGAAGGAAGTGATCATTGGTGCGATTCCGGCTCCAGTTCACTTCCTGTGTTAAACTCCGCCCCTCTCTCTGAACCTGCTGCTGTCAGACTCATGTTGGTCTTAAATGTTCGTATTAACCCTCTACATGATCCTGGGGTTTTTATTTCACTATTGTGTCTGTAAATCAACATATGAACATTAATAACAGACAAATCAGGCGCCTTCTTTCCCTGAGGTCGCTCCCGCTAGTGTTAGCAACAGGTTTGATTGACAGCGTTGCTAAACAAGAGGCGTTACCTTCAACAGCCTCGCTCCTGATTGGCTCTTTGGTTGCTATGATACTCGTGGTCAGAATTTAAAATATGGAACTCTGCTCCAAATCGTCCCTGTACCGTCTCCGGCCTCGATGAGCTTCATCTGGAGCCGAACGCTGCGGTGACGTCACACTCACTCAGTCACTTCTTCACACAGACGATGGTCCAAACACATGATCGCGACATCATTTTAACATTGAGACATCGAGTATTTCAGCTGAAAGAAAAGTCAAATCCAAACATTCTCCAGCTGATTTCCTCGAGTTCGAGGAGCCGTTAATGACGCTCACACCAAAGGCTGATCACTGTCAGTAGTTTCTCTTTAAACCCCAGAGCTCTGCAGACTTTATATGAAATGAAGTCGTGGTATTAGAGGTGTAATGTTCTTTCTGTTCTCCCTGCAGTGATCGCTCCGGTCTTTGTTTCCTCGTCGTCAGGTGTGAACAGGGGGACTGTGTGGAGGCCCCGGTGTAAACGAGTGTTTTGTGAATGGAGTGTTTTGTGTCGAGTTCAGACGTGTCTTTCTGATTTTTATTATTCATTTAAAGTGAAACACACGAGCCAGAACCTGCTTTTTCTGCAGCGTTGGATGAAGTACTCAGTGTTGTTACTTAAGTAAAAGTACAGATACAGAGGTAAAAGTTACTAAAGTAAAAGTATCACATGAAAAAAATCTACTTAAGTAAACGTATTTAAGTACCTGTTTAAACATGTACTTTAAGAGTAAAAAGTAAAAGTATTTCACACAAGTGTTGTTCATTTGTTAAAGTGTAAATCTAGAGATATTGATTCAAAATGATTCATATTTTGGTCACAGTAACAATACGAAACAATGTCTTATTTTTTCTTATGAATTTATTTTTGTTTTGCTAAAAGCCGAAGCTTGAACTCAAAAACCTGAGTCAGGATGTTTCCACGAACATGGTCAAAATAACCCCTCAAATCATATGAAAAGTACTTTTTACTTTTCAGTCCTGTTCAAAAATGTAGTGGAGTAGAAAGTACAGATACTGCTCTCAGATGTACTGGTAAAAAGTAACACTGTAAAATGTACTGAAGTAAAGTACAGATACATAAAAATGCTGCTTAAGTCCAGTACTTTACTACTTGTACTTCGTTACCTTCCACAGTTTTCTGACTTTCCACTGACATGAGCCGCACATGGATCAGAATCAGAACAACATCAACCCACTTCACAAACTAAACACAAGAGAAGAGCACGTTTATGAAGCTAATAACACAGACTTAAAAACATTCAGCTCATTT
>KN469754.1:5672-35830 GCA_000787095.1 Periophthalmodon schlosseri
AAAGAAATGCTACTATGGTAATGCTATGTTTTAAAGTATGATCAGATGCAAAACTTTCTCTGTCTGTGATTTGTCTACTTTTATGCATCTCCTTCATGTTTGACACAACACAAATATTTGTGATTTTTCTATGGTCTTCAGATTGGGATTGGGACTGTACTTTGTATTGTAATGATCTGATATTTTGTGTTTAGTTCAGTGTAAGCACCTTTTGTTGTTCCCGTTACTGTTTATGTTGTTGTTGTTAATGTTACTGCTTTTGTATGTGACACGTGGTTGCTATGCCGACAAGTTTATGTGAATGTTCTGTTGGTCAGTTACTGGTCTGTTTTGGAGACTGGCTCTAGTGAGTTGAGGCCGCTGTTGTTTTGCTCTTGTTTTGGCGTGGTTTACGGCCTATGGTAGCCCTTGTGTTCAGAAAATTAACAACCGGAAGGTTTATATTTATATCGCCAGGTTATGACCAATACACAGAACGACTGCTGTGCTTTTCCAACATCATAAGCATGTTTGTGAGGCACATCACATTCTCTCTCTTTCTCTCTCTGTCTGTGTCTCTCTTTCTCTGTCTCCCTCTGTCTCTCTCGCTCTTTCTCTCTCTCTATCTCAGTCTCTCTCCCTTTCTCTCGCTCGATATCTCGCTCTCTATCTCACTCTCTTTCTATCTCTATCTCTCTTTCTCTCTTGCTTTCTCTCTCTCTTTCTCTCTCTGTCTGTGTCTCTCTTTCTCTGTCTCCCTCTCTCTGTCTCTCTCTCTCTCTTTCTCTCTCTCTCTGTGTCTGTCTCTCTTTCTCTCGCTCTCTCTCTCTTCTGTCTCTGTCTGTCTCTGTCTCTCTATCTATCTCACTCTCTTTCTATCTCTATCTCTCTTTCTCTCTCGCTCTCTCTCTGTCTGTCTGTCTTGCTCTCTCCCTCTGTCTGTCTCTGTCTCTCTATCTCACTCTCTTTCTTTCTCTAGCTCTCTGTCTGTCTCTCGCTCTCTATCTCTGTCTGTCTATCTATTTCACTCTTTCTGTCTCTATCTCTCTATTCTCTCTCGCTCTCTCTCTGTCTGTCTGTCTCTCTCTCTCACTCTCTATCTCTCTTTTTTTCTATCTTTCTATCTCTATCTCTCCCTCTCTCCCTCCCTCTCTCTCTCTGTGTGTTGGCGGTCACGATTCCAGTAAGTTTATTTCCCAGTAGCTAAGCAGATGAACTCAATTCCCACTTTCATCTTACAAAACTGAAATAGACCAAGCAGGTGTACATGAGACAGCGGAGGTAACTGAGCAGTTATTGGAAACATGTTTTTTGTTTTTTTGTTGGTTTTTTTTATCTGCAAAACCAAAATTGCAGCAAAAATGTTGACAAAACGTTAAAAAGTGTGGATCTGCATAAGAGCAGAGCAAGGGAGTGAAGACAAGAACAGGAACTGACAGAAAGCTAATGAGCAGTGTGCCAGTGTGAGAATGAAAAGAAGTGAGCTAGCAATGTAGAGCGCAATGGGAGGGAGGTAAGCTGAGCACACTACTGTAATCGAAAATCTGCCTTGAAAATGTTTCCTCGGAAAAAGAAAACACTATTTACAGCAACTTCAACATGCAAACCTACAAGCAGAAAGCGCCTGCCTGATTATTCCTAAAGATTTACAGAAAATGGCGTGTGTTTGTACAATGGGTGCGATGACAAGAGATGCAGGTTATGTGTCAGTCAGTGGTAGACACACAAACACACACACACACACAGACACACTAATAAAAGCTCACTGTAGCCAATAGTGTCATTTCAATGGCCTTAATGTATAATCTACGATACCTGTCTGATACATAGAAGATGTGAAGAAGTACACTAAGGCTACTCACTTTTGTTGCAGTACAAGAGCAAAACAATAACTCTAGTAAAAGGCTATCTCTGAAGAAAATCTACAAGAATAAATGAGATTTTGAGGACTTAAGTCGTTAGAGTCAAATGTGTAATGGTCTTGTTGATAAACTGTGCTGATGTAAGCACTTTTACTTTTCTACTTGGTCACTTTCTACCATAGAGCGTGGATAAAAACGACATTGAGGCCTGTAAAAAGGCGCTTATCCTCGGAGTACATGGCTAATTATGAGGAGTAAACAAAGTCCCCGTTAGCGCTGTTGTCGTGTTAGCGCGGTTGTCGTGTTAGCGCTGTTGTCAGGCTGCACTATCCGTAGTTATTTTACCAAGTTTAGTGTCCACACCATAGGCTAAATGAAGGTATCAAAGAGGTAACACACATTTTTCTGCCATTATTAGCATGTTTTAAGTGTCTGCAGAGCCTCCACACTCTGCATTTAACCTGTTCTGGGCGTTAGCATTAGTCACAGACATCCACAGTGGCAGTGCTGGCATGTATGGGTCCTCATTCTGGAAAATACAGAGTGGTATCGGTGATTTGGTACTTGTCGATACCGATACCTGAAACCCGCTTTTGCCGATACCAGTAACGGTATCGGAACAATCCTAGTAGACACCACAGTGCGCTGAGCTGTGAAATGTATTTCTCAGCCTGACACACTCTATGAATCACTCTTACTGTTGCCATAGAGACGCTTTGGTTGAATATCTTCTCAAAGTAACACTTTTTAATTGCTAACCTTTAGTCTTGTTTAAAGAGGTATGGACTCGTTTGATGCTTGTTTCAGGGACAAAATGATTTAAAAATGTGTCTGTTTTAGTTTCTGACTGTTTGGGCTCGGAATGAGTTTAGCACAAATTCCTAAGTGGTCAAAGAGCACAATCAGCAGAAGAACAGTGTCCCAGAGCTGTTCAGCATGCTGTGTGCGTTCAAGGGCACCCGCAGCACTGACGAAGCAAGCCTTACAAAACTGTGAGATTAAAGTATGCTAATTCCGAGGGTTAAGTCAAAGCTGCAGTGTGCCTAAGGAGAAGAACAACAGCACTATTTGCTTTGCTGTCAGCAGAAGGTGATGTTCAGATTGGAATTTTACAGGTGATTGATGTAGGTTATAAACTGCGATGAAGCATTTTCAAAAGCTGCACAAATGTATGAAGCATTATGTTATACTTTGCTTTATGTTATTATTTTGTTTATAACTATAACTATTGTAACCTTCTGGTGTAAGGAAACACGCCGAATTTCTTCTGGTTGTTTATTTTCTGAACCCAAGGGCTACTGTAGGCTGTAACCCACGCCAAAACAAGAGCCAAACAACAGCCGTCTCAACTCCTAGAGCCAGTCTCCAAAACAGACAAGTAACTGATGAACAGAGCCTTCACATCAACTTGTCGGCATAGCAATCAAGTGTCACATACAAAAGCAGTAACATTAACAACAACAACAACAACACATAAACAGTTACAAGAACAACAAAAGGTCTCAACTCAGACCTAAACTCAAAATAACAGAACTATAATTGCTCATAATCAAATATAAGAAAACCAAATGCATGAAGCTAGATTTCCCAGCTCAACGCACTCACTGATGCAGCTCTGGACCTGAGGAAAGGTACATTGCTTTTGTTGAAAAATTACATCATACATTCTATCTATGTAGGGGGGCATGTCCCACATCAGAGGAAACTATAGGTTAAGAGGTCAACCTGGTAATCGTACATGAAGGATATAAAGAGGGGTGCAATTCCTTTGTTCTGGTAGGTTTATTGGTGTTTGGTTCTCGAGGTCAGGAGGTGGATTCTAGGTCGGTTTGAAGAAGATGTTGGGAGCCGCGATCTGGGACACTGGTTAGCTGAGTTTTGGGTGTGGTCTGCAATGTTTTACATAGAGTCTTGGGGTGGTCTGCACACCCCAGAGATTTAATTTGGGTAATAAGGACTCTTTTGCATTGAATTTTTAGAATTCTTAATTGTGTCAAGAAGGCAAGCGTTATCCAGGAGAGAGTATGACACAACACTGGAAATGACAATGAAATGACAAAATTAGATTTTGTGAAGCCCTTATCCTCAAGTTATATCACCTCTGTGGAACAGGAGGAGCCTTTGAGCTAGGGACAGTTATTCATGTTGTACTCCTGTTATGTCTTTGAGCAAGGCAGTGTTTTTGGTCAAGCATAATTTGCCACAAAATATGCTCAACTTGTATTAGTCTCTTGTATTAGTTTTGAGATGCCAGTGGTGCAATATGGCTTCCTTGTTTTTGTCCATATCTCAATATAAAACATACAGTGGACAATTTATTATTTGTTAACAAGTGGGGTGGTTAACTATGCAAATGTTCTTAATGAAAGGGGGGTCTGGTCCAGATGCTGTCCTGATCTTCTTAATTTAGAGGCTTGTTTTTACTTTGCATGTTGATATTAGATTGTTAAATAATAAAACATATTGTAGCCCTTTAATCCCCAGGAATCCCCACCTCTTGTGCCCCGTTATATTGAGAATAACACTTTGCCGCAAGTGTGAAGACGCTCCTGTGGTGACATCACACAGGTATAAATCGCACAGGGAGACAGATTTATTGACACTGATTGCTTGTCGCTGCCCCCTGCTGTGCACAATACTTCCTGCTCCATTACGGGGAACCTGGGATGTGTGCTGAGAACATAGCCCACAGGGAACATAACAATAATGCAGGGCCCAGTGCTACAGTACATGTGAATTACTAGCGCTGTTTGCAACCGATTTGTGTTAAATTTGTGATGCACTACCAAACAGTTCACGGGAGCAATCGTTCTTTATGTGAGCCATTACAATTTGAACTTCCCTGTTAAAACGAATGGAAAAGCTCTTTGTTGTTTTTAGTGGTTTTGCTGTTTTGCCTTTACGTCACCACTTGCTCCTAAAAGTTATCAGTTTTCTGTGTGTCATTTAAAAACAACGCTGTGCATCCAAAATGTTAACAGAGCAAAACTGATGCATAGGACTGACACTATAAGACATTTTGAAGTGTGATATATAACGATAAACGATAATATTGAAACTAATTTATGCCACTGACACTAAAAATCATGAGCTGCAGTCAATAAATAGCAGAATGAAACACTTCACTACTTAGTTTGTAGGCCTGTCACAATAATCACTATATCGACTTGTCATAAATTAGCATAAATTAGTTTCAGTATTATCGTTTATCGTTTATATTTACTTCAGCAATATATCACAATTCAAAATGTGTTATTGTGACAGGCCTATTAGTTTGTATCTATAATAGGGCAGAGAAGTGATTTATTCAACCTTTTACAGCTTAAATCTTATTGTATAGCCAAAAAATAACCCAAAATTCCCCAGTAGTGCAAAGTAATAGTACACATGATAAATATTGTTTCAGTTTTCATATATTGAACAATAAGTCGATGTAGTAGTTATCGTGACAGGTCTACTGATGCATTTGGGCCATAGACTGTATATATAAATGGACATTAATGTGCTAGCCGCCGCTGTAATTGACTTCACGTTGGAAAATTGTCGCCCCTCTCACTGTAACTGCTGCAGTGAGCCTCGTTATTTTGGTCTTAAAATGTTCTTGTTGACCTGCTCTACATGATCCTGGTGTTTTTATTTCACTGTTTTGTCTGTAAATCAAGATATGAACATTAATAACAGACAAATCAAGTGCCTTCTTTCCCCGAGGTCGCTCTGGCTACCATTAGCAACAGGTTTGATTGATATTTTGAGTCTGTCTGCGGGTGGAATGGGGGTTACCTTCAACAGTCTGGCTCCGGGTTGGCTCTTTGGTCGCTATGATACTCGCGGTCAGAATTTCAAATATGGAACTCAGCTCCAAATTCGCCCCTATAACTGCTAGCCTCAGCGAGCTTCATTTGACTGGAGCCGAACGCTATGGGTGACGACACAATCCCTTAGTCCGCTTCTTTAGACAGTCTATGATTTGGGCATACAGTTTCATATTTGTCTCCCACTCCCACCTACCATAACTGGGCGTCTGAAGACTAAAATATTAACAGCAAAATGATTATGTTGTTGTGATTCATCATCATACAAACAACAGAACTGGCAGTATCTATTCTGTGCTTATCTTTGCCTGAAAATCCCAAGAACATTCGAAACCTTTATTACAAATTCATGTTAAGCCTGTGCATCTTTCCCCAGTGCTGTGGGTGTCCCATCTGTGCCCTCTGTGGCAGTGGGGTTTGTGTGTGTTTGGAGGGTTCTTCTCTCCGCTCTAATGAAGTGAAAGTAGAGCAGTGGAGCGCACGTGACGGATGGAGAGCGTGGGTGATTTACTGCAGCCTGCGCTTGTGTGGACAAGAAACAGCAAAGGATCAGACACAGGAATCAAAGTGTCATCCCAGTTTGCAGTTCACATTTTGGTTTTTCTGTGCCTGTGATCGTGCGTGGTGCGTTCAAAGCGGGCACTTGTTTGGGTGTGTGTGTGTGTGTGTGTATGTGATGCTGTGTGTGCCAGAGCTTCCCAGGCGTTGGAGATTTACAGCTCGGCATGATTCTTTACACGTGATTTGTACATTCTGCGCTCCGATTGGCAGACTGCCCATTGTGGACACTTCGCCAATAAAACAAACACATATTTATTTCCTGTCTGACGTGATGAGAGACTCTGAGTGAAATGTGTGGCTTTTTATAGTTTTAGAGCTCATTAGGTTCAAGTCATTGGATCCACGTAATGTTGAAGATGTGAGACAGGCCTCTGCTTTGGCAATGTTTAAATCCAGACTCAAACCGGTTCTGTTTAGCTGTGCATATGACTGAAAGGTTTTTATTCTGCACTTTTCTCTTTGTTCTCTTCTATTTGTTGTATTGTAACTTTAATGTCTTTCTTATTCTGTAAAGCACTTTGAATTACTTTGTGTACGAATTGTGCTATACAAATAAACTTGCCTTGCCTTGCCTTAAATGTTGGACTACATGAAAGACGATGCATTAGAATAACTTTATGTAAACAGTACATTTAGTTATACTTTTGTACTACATAAGGTTGGTGACAAAAACCTGCACACTATTTAAATTCAATAATAATAATTTGAAATCTGAAAAACCTCTACACAGAAATCTCAGTCCTCTCTTAATAGTTGTTGACCAGCTTTAAGCTCATGTCCTACTTTTCGCAAATCGTTTTCCCTATATGCGCTCTGTTCACCTCACTCTCCCTCTTCTCTGTGCAGCCGGCTCTAATCTGATCCTGCAGCGTTCAGGTCTGTCCCAGCTGTGAGCAGGGAAGCCCCCGCGAGCCAGACCCCCACCTCTCCTCCTCGCCCCCAATCCCTCAAACACGCACTATTTCATGTTTAGTCAACTGTCCACTAGGATATAGCTCATACAGTAATGCACGGACATAGGTTGCCAGATGAGACAGGGCAAAATAATCTCACCAATGTCACTAGGTGCTTCAGTGCGTGCACGTAATGCTATAATACATGCAAACAGTAGTCGCAAACCTCAGTGAAATCTGGATAGTTTTCTTGTTTATGCGTAAAATAATAAGTGAAGGGTTACTACAAAGTCAACAATAATAACAACCACAAGGGGCAGCTGCTTTCTGTTCAATATTTAGCCATTAGACTTTGTGGTATAATTAAGAAAGCATTTTAAGATTGCTTTTTATTGAGCTGTTTGCCGAGAGCTAATTGCTAATATAACTATCCCATCTAGTAATATTGTAATCTTTCAGAAACTTTCCACAGACGTATGAACTTCTTCTGTGACGTTCTCATTGATGCATTTAAACCAATCCGTTTAGCTCAACTTGGATTATTGAGTTGTCTTTACATACACTGGTAGCTGCAGTAGAGGTAAACATAAATAGACAGGAATGTGAGAGGCGCGCACAGACACAACACACAAACACCCGCCCACCCTGCAGATCGCCGTTGCCTCGACGACTGGTATCGACTACAGAGCACTGTTCCTATGGAAACAGCGGATGCCTAAAGGAGGAAGATCATTAATTGGAATATATAGAGAGAGGGATGAGGAAGACAGGGGACAGGAAAGGATAATGAGAGAGAGAGTGTGGTCAGAAAGCCCTCCAGAAAAACTCCGGCCATTACACACATACATTACACTGTTATTTTTCAATGTGCTCTCTTCAATTATTTCAAAGTGAAAAATCCATACCGCATACAGAGCGAATCACTCATGCATAGAGGTGTCTATTTAACCAGGAAAGATGCGATAAACACAGCTGCCGGTAAACAGTGCAGGGAGAAAAACAAAGGGGGGATCCATATTTGGAGGATATGAGGCGAATCTATCTGGGCCGTAGTGAAGCCCTTAAAGAAGGTTAGTAGACTACACAAATCTCCCCAGAGTCAGACGCTCTGTGTGAGGTGTTCAAGTCCATGAGGTGTCCTGCTTTTCAAAGAGTTTTGCCTGTTCAACTTTCTTTTCTCCTTTTCAAATTTAGGCAAATTTATTTACTTTACTTTACTTTACTTTACTTTTACTTTACTTTACTTTACTTTATGATTTCCAGGGGCAATTAGTTTGAGTGGTAAAAAAACACATAGTACACAACCAAATATTCAACATACACTGGAGCTATTCTGAACAGGAGGAGCTCTGAATAGAAAGACATTACACTTATAAATTTTAAAGGCGATTGGCAGAAGGAATGAAAGATCTCAAATACCTTTTTGTTTTAGAATAGAGAACAACATGGCAACATCATGCTTTCCCCCATAACAGTAAATGCTCTGCTTACTACGGTAGTGATTTGCGTAGTGACTATAATAATCCATGGATTCCTGTCTTGACAACCTCATCTATTTTTCACGATTTGGAACTGGCACGCAGTTCTTATGACTTTATTTGGCTGAGTTTGTGCCACTAAATCTTTATGAAAAAATTGAATTACTGTACAGATAGAAATCAATGCTTTGTTGTTCAGAGTGCATGATTCCATCGCCAAAGCAACCTGAAGGAAACCAGCGAGCGGCAATAAAGACTGGCTCATAAAAATAATAGATTGTACTTCTGCATTACAAGATCTGCTTTGTATCCTCAGTGTTGTTGCAGTATCTACACTCTGCTTCTTCTAACTCCCTCCCTTTTCTCCCCTGTCTTTTGTCCTTCGATTATAGCCTTAGAATGCAGGAGAATCGATAGCAGCACTTAAATAGAGGCCTCTTTAAATCACAACAATGTACAAGAAGGAAGGTGGACTCTGTCTGCTCCAAATTTTTTTTATTTGTTTTTTGTTTTTTAAGACAAAGGACGTATTTTATAACAGCAGGATATATTACCCTTAGTTATTTAAAGACATTTGTCATTAACGTGTAAGTTGTCCATTTTGTCCATTTCTCTTGACATTGTTCCTCCTGAGTCCTCAATCTGTCTGTAATAATTTCCATTTAAAAGATATCGTTCACAAGTGGTATCCATTCCTTACATGTAGGTATTTCTGGCTTACACCATTTTTTTGTAATGGCCTTCTTGCAGTAATACTATAATATAATGTAATCGCCTACTTGCTGCTAATAGTATCTTCAACAAGCAGGTATCCTTCTTAAACACTATAGCAGAGATGTTCCCGAGGTGAAAAATGATTTTGTTTTATTGTAACATTTGAATCGTAGCAAAACTACATTTGGGAATTTTTTTGTCTCGTGCCTCAAGATCTCGTAAGATAAAATTGTTACAAGATTGAGGAAAATGATATCTTTTTTTCCATGTGTTTTACATTTTGCCTGGCCAAAACAGAACGGTTAAGTGCTGCTGTTACAATGACAGCAAACAGATTAAATAAAATTAGTCAAAAATTGTGAGGCTAAAATCATGAACTGGAATGCACAAATTTATTATTCTAAATGATCTCTAAATCTCATCTTGTCTCGTTCTCACTGACCCTATATCGTCATACATACAGTAAAAACCAATACAAACAGTAGCCCAAAGGAAGAGACATTTTAACCTAAATCATTATGAAATTTGCACAGGTTTTGTCTTACACTTTTCTCTGGCTTCTAGAAAAAATGAGGGTACAATAAAACTAGTTTGACAAGTGTGACATAACAGACTCAGGTCAGCCTGTTATGCCCAGTACAGCGCATGCACAGACAGGGCTGCAGTGGCACAGCATTAGACGTGTTTGCGGAGGCATTCATGTGTGTATCTTGGGAGTGTTTGGAGATGGATAGGGGTCGGCTAACTGTGAAAACTCTGCCCCTCCACCCAACAGATCTATCAGGCCCGGTCACTCTCCCTCTCCTCCTCTCAGTGGAGCTTTTACTGTGCATCCCGGGTCAATGGCTACACCTCGTGATCTGCTGCAGTCCGCTCCCACAGCTCACAGGAGACACGTAAATGCCATTTTCTCTCCTCTGGCACAGGTTCACATGCAGTTAATGCTTGTTCAGTCTCAAGTGAGCCAATCGACCCTCCTCTGTTTTGGGCTAATGGAGACAACAAACATCTAACAACAGTCAACTCCACACTGATTTAGACTCCTGGGTCTTAACCCATTGTCTATAAAAAAAAGTTTTGTTGGAAATATAATCAATCTTCAAGTGTGAACGTGACTTGCTGTTTGCTGGAAAGTGTTGGGAAGAGTATTTTATTATATATTTTCTGAAGACTGTTACATGGGCCAATCAGGGTGCTGTTGTATTCTGAATACTTAGAATACTTTCACTTTCATTATATTATAGTGTAAAAAGGCGACAGATGAATAAAACAACATCATTTGGTTCCACTGCTTTAATACATTTATTTATCACTAATAAAAGAAGTATAAAACACACACACTGAAGCCTAAATTACATGATCAAATACTGCCATATACTTACTAATATTTGATTTTATGAAAGCATCTATATTCTGAATACCACCAAATGAAAGCGTAACTGTACCAGAATACAAACCCTATAATAAAACACGATAATTACTATATCAACTTATTGTTCAACATATGACGGATGGAACAATCATGTTTGGGGGTCAGTATTTATCGTGTTTACCTTTTCTTTGTGCCTGTGGGACATTTTTGGTGAGGCACATTTCCACTCATTTAAATTTCAAATTTAATTGAGTTTAATAACAGTGGCTTAACTACCATTTCAGGGGGTCTTGAAGATTGCAGTTTTATGGTGGTTCTTGGTCTGCAGCAGTCTGTCTCTTTCTAAAGTTGTTCAGGGGAAGAATTGTGAGCTGCTGTGGTGCGGTTATGATCAGTTGGCAGGTGGTTATAATGTTGCACTGCAGTGTAAAGTTGCATAATGATATTTTCGTATAGAAAGTTAAACCTGTATATTTCGGAGAGCTGCTGCGGAGTTGGAGGTAATTTTGCTCAAGGGCTACAGGATCACTAACAGTGGGTGTTTTAAGACATTTAAACCATACTTTATTTACACGTGGGAAGCATAATGTGGTTTGTTTTGTAGCATAGTTTCAACCAGAGGGAAGATGAACACAATTTGAAAATCTATGTAAAGTTTTCTCCAAAGTACTTTCACACACCTTCAGGCTAGTTTGTAAAACTATACCTTAAAACGATGACAAGGAGAATTATTTCAGGCTGTAAAATAATGCAGATCCCCTGGTCTGACTCCAAAAGGCTCTGGCAAAACTAGCAACCATAAGGTGTCATTGATCAAGATAGATACACATCTTGATCATGACATAAGACAGCAATAAGGCCATAGGGGCTGCATCTGTTCTATTCTGTTGGAAGCTTATTCTTTTTATTTTAAGGGTCCTATATTATGCCAAATTGACTTGTGTGAGCGTTAAGCCATGTTATAATGCTGTTACCTCCTCAAAAACATACCTGGAGTTGTGTTTTGTTTCATTCACACTTGTTCAAGTAATCCTTTATTATTAGTCTGTCTACATCTCCAAAGATCAAAATGTTCTGTTTCACCTTGTGATGTCCTGTAGTGGTAGTTTTCAAGTTAGCTACTACCTTTTACGTTTATTTCAATATAGAGTCGCAATTCTAGGGCTGAAATCAATTTAAATGATTCTAGTGAAGGTGTATGGAGTGTGTAAAAACAGCGGCGCTCTTCCTGTATTGCTATGACATCGCAAAGTGGAACTACGTGTTTTCAGTTTGAGAGAAGAACTCAGCCTAAATATGCAGGAAAGGAGTGTGTTAAACACGTGTGAATGAAACAAAACACAACTCCAGGTATGTTTTTTGATGAGGAAACATTATAACATAGATCAGAAAAGTAATATAGGCCCTTTAAACATCATGTCTGTTAGAGTAAAGGCACAGTATTGCGTTATACATTTCACATTACTTAGTAGAGCATCTGGAATTACACTCTTTATAAATGACATGGCTAAGCAAAATAGTAAATGAGCTCTTGTCGGCTCGTGCCCTCCCTGTAATCTTGTGCCTCCTGAAACCCCTCTCGCTCTGGGCCGTGCAGCTGCCAGATGTGCAGAGATTTGCCTGGAGAACATCTGGCCTCTACTACAACGGGGAAACACAATTATGTTCAACTGCTACACAAATGATACACAATCTACTACACATTCACTTAGTTTTGGTCTTGTTCGTTTGTTGTTTATGATTGGGAGTCTCACAGAAACGGCTCCTGACTTCATCCGCATAATTACACATGTAAGCGACACGTAGCACTGTCTTAATTGTTCTGCATGTGGAAATATTACTGTGGTTACTTATTGACTGCCGGGTTCACAGGGAAGCAGTCTAAACATCCAGACTTCCCTCTCCCTGGACACTACAGAAGACTTATGAAATGATGCCAAAGCCAAATTACTCTTCAGTCAGGTCAATGGAAACTTAACTTGATTTAAAGGTTTTGAAAGTAAGTACAGGGCAGTGGTAGACTAGAGGGTAAAAGCATTTATGACATCAATATTTTAAAGAGTAAGTATTATGCAAAATGTACTTTTTTGAGCTTACTACCATGTTGTAATGCTCCCTCATCAAAAACCTGCTTGAAGAGGTTTTAGACGTCATCCACGCATGTTTGAGTAATCTTACGATCTCTCCCGGGCCCTATTCAAACCCTCCTTATGGTTAGCAGTATGATCCTATCCAAAGCCTGGCCTGTCATGATAATGACTACACTGCCTGGCCAAAAAAAAAGTCGCCACCACAAAAAAAAGGTCACACACTCTAATATTTCGTCGGACCGCCTTTAGCTTTGATTACAGCATTCGCTGTGGCATTGTTTCGATAAGCTTCTGCAATGTCACAAGATTTATTTCCATTCAGTGTTGCATTAATTTTTCACCAAGATCTTGCATTGATGGTGGTAGAGTCTGACGCTGCGCAAAGCCTTCTCCAGCACATCCCAAAGATTCTCAGTGGGGTTAAGGTCTGGACTCTGTGGTGGCCAATCCATGTGTGAAAATGATGTCTCATGCTCCTGAACCACTCTTTCACAATTTGAGCCCGATGAACCCTGGCATTGTCATCTTGGAATATGCCCGTGCCATCAGGGAAGAAAAAATCCATTGATGGAATGACCTGGTCATTCAGTATATTCAGGTGGTTAGCTGACCTCATTCTTTGAGCACAGACTGTTGCTGAACCTAGACCTGACCAACTCCAGCAACCTATTACCTATTTGCTTAGTTAAATCCAGGTGGCGACTTTTTTTTTGGCCAGGCAGTGTATATCGACTTATCGTTCAATATATGTTAGCTGGAACAATATATTTTTGGGCTCAATATTTATCTGAAAGAGAGACCCTTATCTTAATTTGAACATTTTAATGTAAAGATGGTACTGCTCAAAATGTGACTACACTGCTCTCTGATGGTTTTGCAGTGAAATGAGGTCGTGGATAAGTTTGTTGCCATTTCAAATCATATAACTTGGGTAGAAATGATCGAAACCGCCAAAAATATCAGCAGAGCATATCAGCCATCGGTTGCTCTAGTTTCTAAACAGTCGGTATCGGCATCTGCCATGAAAAAACCCATATCGGTTGATCTCTAATTACAATAAGATTTGAGCGGTAGAGGGTTGAATAAGTCAACTTCTATGGTTATTCTTGCTTCATTCTGTGATCTGTCTATTTACAAAATGGTTTACTGGGATTATCCGGCTTTATGGTTATTTTGTCAGTGTTATAAAGTAGTTTCAATATTATCATTTATCGTTTTATTTCTCTTTAGCAATATATCATGCTTCAAAATGTTGTTATCGTGACAGGCCTATCCAAAGCACAGCCCACAAGCCTACATCACCCGTGCTCTCGCGTTGCAATTTTGCATAAATATACTTGATACAAAACAATGCACTACAACTTCACAAACCTCATGCGATGTGGTGGAGTTTTACTAGTGGAATGAACGCTTTTGTTGTGATAGCGCTCTGAAGGGGGAGTGACTTCGCACGAAGACCAAAGGAAGGGGAGACTCAGAGCATCAAAAATGAAACTGAAATGGATTAAAGTTATGTTGTTTTTGGCGAATACAGCATCTTCAAAACAATTAAAGGTAACATGGTGATCAAAATGTTATGTTTTAGCAGTTAATACCCCATCTTTAATGATTTGAACTTGGTATAGTTTGTGCCTCATAGAAATGTGATGTTTTGATGTGTCGAAGGGTCTGTGTCCCACACAGGTCAGATTTTAAGGAGCATTCATTTTCCCAAAGTCACTGCATCACTAGACAAAAATGTTTTATTGTTTATGTGTCTGCAGAGTCACAGTTTTTGCACAAATATGACTTCATCATATTTGTTATTTCCTGGTGTCAGACTTTAGTGCTGTGGAGGGTCCTGTTGACTTTTCCATTGCTGTTGCTCTGAGTGACTGACTGCCTTAGACTTCCCAGTGTTTGTGTGTACTTGCGCCCGCTCCCATCTGTCCTCTGCTGCTCTCTGCCACTCAGGGCCCATATTGTCTGTCAGCGCAGTCTGTAGAACACCACACACTGCAGGGCTGCTATCTGACAGCACTTAAATAGACTAACGCAGTCGGCCGCGCACCAACTCCAGCTAGGGAAGATTAGAGAGCAAGATGAAGACCTGAGGAGGAGGGGCTGATGGGAAATCAAGTGCAGTGTCAAGGTTGACTATTCTGTCATTTCTGGGAACTGTTTTTAAATTTTGTATCACCATTTCAAAGAGAAATGTTCTTCCCTGCTGAAATAATCACGCTTGTGTCTTCCCTGAAGCTGTCAATATACAGGATTTGTTTTATTTCTGCTATTAGCAACAGAAGAATGAGTAGGGCATAAATCCTTGTTTGGCTTTGGGCATCACTGTGCTTATGTAATGTTTGCTTTGCACGGCCATCAGCCCAATCCCATGAATGTCAATGAACCCACTATCTCTCCCTCTATCCAAAGTACAGTTGCATTTTAACATGACTAAATCCCCGGAAATCACTCTTATTTGTGCACATTTTGTTAGTAAATGCAGTGTTTGTTGTATCATTGTAGGGCTTTGCAATATGGTCAATTCAATTCAAATTAAATCACAACTTTTTCAGTTCTTGTTTTGATCCATGACTATTTTCTATTAGTTTTTATTTTTCTCAATAAAACAAATACATACAGATTTCTGTGTTGATTTCATGAACATAAGTAAGAGACAAAATTGTTTATTTCTCCAAAGTCTAAACTGTGCTCTAAACCACATCTGTTTACTGCCAGAGGATTGGCTGTAATAATCATCATGTATTTATCATTTGAAACAAGTGGATCTTGATCTGTTTAATTGTAGAGCCCGATGTTGACGTTCAAACCGCAGATACGAGCTTTAAACAGGAACCATCGGCTTAACTCTGGAGTGATTTTTTTTTTTTTTCTTCTTCCTCGCACACTTTTTCCCTCTCACCTCACCGGCAGAAGAAAAAAAAAAAAAAAAAATCCCCTCCACTAACTCCTGAATCTCTTCCAGGCCCTGTTTCCATAGCAACAGGTTACCATGGAAACTAGGTGACAGTGCAGTGCATCCCGTCTGCTTATCGGCAGGGAGAGGTGCAAGAAGTTTGTTTTTCTTTTCTTCATCTTCTGCTTATAAAAATTAACTGTTTGATGAAAGGAAAATATAAATCGTCTGAGCATTCATTGTGTAACGTGATAAACCGCTTTTCCCTGTAAGTATGTGGACTGTAGTTTCGTTTAGTTTAGTGTTTATATATAGAGTCATTAAGCTAATAAAAAACAGAGATGTTCCGCACCAGATTATTGCTAAACAGCTGGTTTCCATCTGCAGTCCCTGATTTACCGAAATAAATTATACAATGCAATTACATTCACACTGTCCACTTTCTGACTCATACACACTCAACAGTGAGCCTGAGGTATTTACAATCATGAGTTAGCTTTATCTTAAACAATATATATTAACCTAGCATTTCTACATTTCCCTATTACATGCACTATGGACTGACTAGTTGGGCACAATAAAATACACACATTAAAATACAACAGCAGCACCAGCAGTAAATAAATAAATCATTTGTAAAGTTGTCTTTCTCTCTGTTAAATATGTGGTCTGCCATATTTTTTCTATGAAATGTTGGAGTAGTGAGCCGGAGTGGCATGCACACTGAGAAACCTATGTGTTTGAAATAACAGTACCATCATTTTCTAAATGATTCAGTTATACAGAAATAGCAAAAAATGGACCACGGCTTTTATGCTGGTTCAAATTTAGATGCCCCAAAAAGAAAACAATAAGGCTAAAAAATTCAGCTCATGTGTCACTATGGATACGGTTCGTGGAGCACCCCTTAATTGCAACTGGTTGAAAAAATCTGCTAAAAATGTCCGGTTTTATTTTACATACAGATACAGAACATATTTCCATAGGCCAAGGACTAATGAAACATATTAGGATGCCACCGTGCTGCCAGTCGGAGATAACGGGCAAAAAGGGAGAAGCGATGACAAACAAACAAGCAGAAGGTGCGATGGTGATACACTGCGTTACACTGCAGCTAAGATCATATCATGAACTGTTACTAGCAACGTTAAATCAGTTTTTATGTGAATATGTTTAGATGGGAAATTATACAAGCAGTGACTCAGGGTGTGCTAAAAGTAAACATCAAAATAAAAAATGGAGCTGTAAAAAGATGTGATGTGCTCTCAATCTGGAGTGCTATAGTGTGTTGTTTATGGGCCCTGCAAAAGATCAATAGAGTCAGATAGTATAGATTATAGTCTGTAGTGTAGAGGTCAGATTTTGGAAGAATACATTTGACTGTTTGTTGTTCTTATTAATTTTATGAACTGGCTTTGAATCAATATTATTTAAGATTAAAAGCCCCAATCATTTGTTTTAATGAGAAAAAAGAGAAGAATGATTAAAAAAAAACATAGAATCAATAAATCAAATTAAAAATTGTGTTTTTGAAGCCATTTGAAAGCTTTTTGCACACTGTTTGGCAATTGTTGGTTTTCAATCCAAAAGGTAAATGTATGTACAAATGTTGAACCTGATCATTTCTATTAGTGACTAGACCCAAGAACTTCATGCATTACAACAAAAATCTGCATTTTAGCAATAATAATTTTATCTGCCTCTATCTGTGTTAAATATTATAGGCCCATCGAATGTTGTGATGTTGTGAGTTTCAGTTTCATCATAGATATTAGCCTCTGAAGTGTACAAACCTCGTGCTGAAACGTGCACTTTAGACACAGGTCCATATTCTGGTTTGGGCCATGTGCTGCCAATCAGATAATGATTTAAACTATTGTATTTGGTATCATTCAAACCATTAGAACCTGGAATAGGAGCTGTAGGCTTATATCTATGGGAGATGCGCTTCTATGAGAATCATTCTTGTACTTCGTGGTTCACTGTCAGGCCTGCTTTGAAACAGTAAAGACATATTATACATTTTCTGAATCCTCAGATTCCAGAGAGTAATTTAATATCACAAATGTGTGTCTGTCATGTTCCTGGAGGTTTCAGGGATAAAAGTAGTAAAACAGTTCAGGCGGAAATGGTGAAAAAATGCTCTCACATGACAGTTTGAAAATCTATGGTTACCACGGTAATTGTCAGAGACTGTCACACATGGGCTTAAATGAAAGACGAGACTGTTTTCTTTAAAATGGTACCAAACACAATAGTTTAAATCATGATCTGATTGGCAGAACATGGCCTAAACCAGAATATGGACCTGTGTCTAAAGTGCATGTTTCAGCATTACGTTTGTACACTTCATAAGCTAATATCTATGACACAGCTGAAACTCAGAAAAGTCTGTCACACTAAAATATAAAGCTTAGATATGGGACTTTTCAAAAATCACTTCAAGCCCTTGCCACCTTGACTAGTGCCGATTAGTAAAATTTTGGGGTCTGGCCCATGGACGAATAAATGGATAGATTGATAACTGAAATTGAAGCTCACCTGCAGCAACATTTACACTGCACTTCTCAGTTAGTGGTGAGTACAATGTTAAACTCATACAAACTAAAGTGTGTTTAATGAGATTTTGTCACATATTTTTTGAAGTGATGATGCAGGAAAGATGAGTTCAGTTCTTTTGATTGGACCACTGAACCTGCACATTTGGCCTGCAGGATCAACCACTGCAACAGAAATAGCTCACAAATAATATCAAAAGTCCACCACGACTTTATGCCAGTTACATGAATACAGAGCATCTCCTGAATTAGATGTGACATTTTCAGGTTGGACTAAGCAGCTCGGTGAAAAATTCAGTTGAAGGAAGTTAAAAAGGAAAAAGAAATGTTTAAAAATGTTTTTAGGCACCAAGGTTGTCAACAGTGGGTGATTTTTTTTCATATTTCTTTCAGTCTTTGAGGTCCAATGTTACTCTGCAGCTTTGATGCTGTTGGCGAGATGTAAAGGGATTTGTTGTATCCGTCTGGGATTAGTTTTGATGAAAAGCACTGATGTTGTTGTTCGTAGAAACTGTACTTACCATTCACACTGACGTTCTACCTTAAACAGACATTTAAGGTATACTTCACTGTCCCTGTAGGAAACTGCTCCTCTGCCTTTCACCCATCTGTCACTGCTGCTGAGGCCGTCTGTGAGGAGCAGTGGGCAACCACTGTGTGTGCACCATTCCAGATGTTGAGCTTGGCTTGGTCAGGAGCCAGGAGCTGGAGGATTAACATATCATGTTTGTTTTAGGCTGAGGTGGGAAATCTGTGTGCACAGAGGAAACCCAGAGAAGGAACAACAGAAAGGTCCCACCAGGCAATCAAACCCAGCCACCTTGCTAGCTTTTTAGTTTTTAACAAAATTAGTAAATATGTTCATGACAAACATTTCTGTCTGCACAATACTAATTACATGATATTTATAATAATATTAATCGTGGGGTGCTTTCCTAAAAACACTTGAGTGACTTGAACACGCTTGAGCGCAGAACATGATTTGGAGTTAATCTTCCTAACAGACTGACTCAGTGTTGTGATGATGTGTCCCACCCCTTCACCTGTGACTCACTGCTGCTCCATAAACACGGCTCCAGACTCCGCGGGGGTCCAGAGCCGTATGAAGCCTTGTTCAGATAAGGTCAGATGAGTACGAGGCGTGTGCAGTGGCAGGGGAAGCCCATCCTCTTTAATAACACAGGCTCTTTGAGCGGCAGCTGCGACACCTCCAGAACCTCTTTAATACACAGGCTCTTTGAGCAGCAGCTGCGACACCTCCAGAACAGGCTGGACGCACCTATGGGAAACGTCATGCTGCAAATCAATCAGCAACGCATAAAGCACCCTGGCACAGACTGGCAACAGATGAAGACTTTTAAAGTAAATTATGTGGGGCCAGTAAATTATGTGTTCTTTTTTGGGGGGTTTGCATCCGAGTGTGAAGCTACGGAGATGAAAATCAGTACCACCAAATCCGAGGCCATGGATCTCAACCTGAAAAAGGTGGCGCCCTCTGCAGGTGGGAGGGGAGTCCTGACCTCAAGTGGAGGAGTTCAAGTATCTCAGGGTCTTGTTCATGAGTGAGGGAAGGATGGAGCATGAGATTGACAGGTAGATCAGTGCAGTGACACTGTATTGGACTGCTGTGGTGAAGAAGGAGCTGAGCTGAAAGGTTCGATTTACCCGCCTTACCCTCACCTATGGTCATGAGCTTTGGGTAAATCCTGAAAAGAGATCACGGAAGATCACAGATAAAGTCGGTTGGCTGGGTGCACCTTTAGAGATTAGAGTTACGGGAGGAGCTCAGAGTAGAGCTGCTGCTCCTCCACGTTGAGAGGTGTCCACTGAGGTGGCTCGGGCATCTGTTTCAGATGTCTCCTGGACTCGTCCCTGGGGAGGTGTTCTGGGCACGTCCCTGGGAGGAGGCCTCGGGGAAGACCCCTGGGATCGCCCTGGGATCCCCCCTGAAGAGCTGGAGCAAGTGTGTATGTAAAGGGAAGTCTGGACTTCCCTATTCAGACTGCTGCCTCAGCAACCTGGCCCTAGAAAAGTGGAAGAAAATGGATGCATGTTTTTATTGCTCAAAAATAACTTGGAAAAAATGCATTCTTAAAATATGTGGGGTGCCCTCTCCAAAGATCTGACCTGCAACACTGACCTGGTGGTGCCACTTGCTCTCCATGGAAATACAGAAGTTCAGTACAATACCGTGTAAAATTCTAGACAAAGCAATAACATCTCCATGGAGACGAGCAGGTGGCAGACTCTCTACCAGAAAAATTACATTTTTCCTTTAAAGGCAACTCCATAGAGTTGTTGGGTCCACCATTGTTTTTTTATCCAATTACCTTGTGTTTTGTGATTTTTACTGTTTTCTGTACATAATTTTACCAAAACTGTCTTTCTCTTAAATATTCAGGTGCATTGGTGTAGTTATTTGTACTAATTCAGGCTATTTTCACACTGACTGCCATATCTTAAATCTCATGCAACTGCAGATTAATCAATTAGTGAAATAATCAACAAATATAGTCTGAACCATACACAGACACTTTTATATCAAGACAGGGCAGCCAGTAATTACATCCAATTATACAGTTTGATCTATCAAAAATGATCTTTTGTTTCTGCCCTCTAGGATTAGCATACATTATGTGTCTTATTTTTGTTTCCGTGATTTTTTTTAGTTATAACTACATTCATGGTCTTGTTCACGTGAACTACTTTTAAAATGTTGTCGTCCAGACATGGGCCCATACTCTGAATCAAATAGCACTCAGGTAGATTAAACCTATGATTTTAGCCTTTTGAGGGCAACTCTCTTTATCTAGTTTTAGAGCTTATACAGTAGGTCACAATGCATAACAAGAACAAACTTATTTTCACTATGAACTCTGTGAACTTCGCGCCCAGTTTTCCTGTTGTATTCCTCCACCTCCTTCAAAATGTAGGTGTATCTGATATTTTTGTGCATGGTCAAAACTACATTTCTGGTTCTGCATCTTTACAGGTCTTGGAAAGGTTACATTATGCTGATATCTGGGTTACTTATAAGTTAGCATCCTGCCGCCTAGCTAGAAGGTTGTGGGTTATATTCTGTGTTCTGCCGTGTGTGTGTATATATATACACACACACACACACACACACACACACATACACTATTGAATTATGCATCATATATGTATATATGATTGTGCTTTGTCATTATGTTGCAAACAACCAGGTTGTCCAGGTTGGTTTTTTTTGGGGTTTGTTTTTTTTTCAAAGTACAGGGTGCCTCCGATGCTTTCATTGACCTCATACATTTTAAAGGTATTTTGTAGGTCTTTATAGCTATTCTGTATAAGATGTTCTTAGTTAGAATTATGCTAAAACAATACTAACTAAGCGTACATGAAGACAAGGACATGTTTTTATCCTAACTATAAAAAATATCCATTTTTTGTGTATTGTTTTTTACTAAATTCCTGCTCTGTTGGTAACAAAACAGCTTTTCTCAACACGTTTTTCACAATTAAACCAATTAAGAGTTTGAATCCCTTTTTGTTTGTAGGTTTTGTAATGAGTGTCCAGACCTAATTGATGCATGTATGTTCATAACAGATATAAAATGACTTGATCTCAGACAGAATCCAGCACAACACTTGCAGTACTTGGTGTGTGTCTGGACATGTGATGGTGTACACTTTACATCATGTGATCTATGAGCCAGTGTCTCCCTGTGCTGTTTTTGGCTGCAGATTTATGAATGGACGGCAGGATGCTCCAGAAGGCTGTCCTGTCCCCTTTTGGGTGCCCAGGAGACCCTCTCAGCAGACAGGCACACTGGCCCAGTTACTTTCACACTCACCCTAGCTCTCCTTGGTCGCTGGCAAATTCTTATCTCTGGCACACCACTCAATCCAACTCATCAAATAAACAGGTTTTATTGAATAGTCCATAAAATTAAATGATTTTCTTCTCTGAATGGGAACTGCAGTGACAAACCCAGTGCAGACTGTGTGTGGTATTAAGAGCTTTGGGTGTAAATAAAGATGGCTACAATAAAGTCATTAGCCAGGCTCTGCTAATGCAAGTCTGGCCCACACTGTGTAACTGGATAATTGCAGAGGAGCACGAGTGAAGGTTTGATAAGAGTAATAAGTGTCCTGGGCTGGTCTCAAATTTAGAGGCTGTGAAAAGAGATCTGCCAGCCAAAAGGAGGTAAACACTCCCTATTTTTGACTTGTGTCCTTGTAAGCCAATAGAATTAAAACCGTGGTTTGCTCTGGTTTTGAAATCACTCCAATTTATGTGTGGTCAGATATTATTGTGTCTAAGCAACTTCCTTAATTAATTAACTGATCAGGCATTATGTTAAAATCACTTGCAAACTGGAGGTCATTTTTCGATGCAGGCCTTTTCTTGCACTTTAAAGTGGGACCAACTTTTTTTTGCTACTAAACTGTGTACATTGCATTTCTGCATAGAATTTTCTGTCAATTTCTTGCTGGTTCATTGGACATCAAGTTAATTTGGAGCTTTGCGGTCTAAAACATTGTGCTGCTAACTATGGTTAAACTCTGCCACCGCATTTTAGGAGGCCTGTGACATCACCTCTGCTCTGATAAGTGGCTCAGTCAGACACACTCCTGTAGTTAGTTAGTTTGAAGTATGAGTCTTGTTGGTCCAGACCCCATCCCCGTTTCCCCCTCCCCTTAAGTCCTTCAGGCACTGCCCAGTTTAGCAGCTCGTTGGGCTGTGGTCGTGTTTAGTTCCACATTAAGCAGTGTTAATTACATTAGTTTTTCTGATGGATACAATCACACAGGCCAGCCAAATCTTCTGGCATCTATCACCTGTTGCTGGTGCACCATAGTAAAGCTTACTACTAAAATCTGCTATTGCTTCTCTTGAAAGCTTTCAGGAAGTGTCACAAATGTAGAAAAAGCTGATGAATCAAACTCTTTCTTAAAAAACAAGTTAGTCTGTATTTCTTCTCAAATAGAGTCAATATCAGCATGTCTATGTTTATTTTGGTTCATTTGGGTGCTTTGACCTCTGACTTGCACCCAAACCACAATGCTGCCATGTTATTGGTCTTGTCGGTCTGATTCTCCATTGGATTTGGTCTCAAATGTATGAGCAGAAGACAGTCAAGCTTGTTAATTCACAACCTCTGCAGACCAGGCACACCCCATCTGTTTGGAGATGCTTTGACATAGTCGTCCATCTCCCAAATTCTTACACTTGTGATGTGTTCTTACGACATTCAAGTTTAAAGGGCCCATATTACGCTATTTTCTGATCTATGTCATAATGTTGTTTCCTCATCAAAAACAGACCTGGAGTTGTGTTTTGTTTCATTCACACACGTTTAACACACAAACCCTGCATATTTAGGCTGAGTTCTTCTCTCAAACTGAAACGACTCTGTTCCACCTTGTGATGTCAGGTGGTAATACAGGAAGTGCTCCACTGTGTTTTTAAACTCCACACGTCTAGAATCATTTGGATAATGTCAGCCCTGGAATTGCCAATCTCTGCTGAACTAAAGGTAAATGTAGGTGTTAACTTGAAAACTACCACTTTATGACATCACAAGGTGGAACTGAGCATTTTGAACTTTGGAGATGTAGACAGACTAATAATGCAAGATTACTCAAACACGTGTAAATGAAACAAAACACAACTACAGGTATGTTTTTGAGGAGGTAACAATATTATAACATGGCTTAAAGCTCACAACAATCAATTTAGTGTAATATAGGACCTTTAAAGAATTTATTTCTTATTGCTTTTTGGGATATCATGGGTATACTGTAGGGACTGTAAAATGGACATCAAGATGCAGACTTTAGATATTGGGATATTTTCTCTTTCTCTTTTTGAAACAACACAGCTATAAGAAAACATGAAAATCTTAATACGCACAGAAAACGGCCTCTCTCATAGGCTCATAATGCGGTTGTGTTGGGATCGTGACGGTGGGCGGCTGTGGGCGTCTCAAATGTGCCTCTGCTGTTCTTTCTCCACCGGTGTGAAAAGTAGTTCAGTAATTAAAGCAATCCTCTCTCTGGTCTCCAATGTGAAGACAAGGCAGAGGGAGAGGAGGCTGCGGGAGAGATGAGAAGAATGGAAGATAAAAGCCAGATAGGGTTATTTTTGATACAAAGTTGAAAAAAGCAAGTTTTAATTTTAGCACGGCATGCCAGAATGAGGGGAGAGAGTGGTGCTTGAGTACACAGATGTTGATTGGTTAGACATGGTTCTATGCGCATACAATGAAGCGCATTAATTTAGCCTGGAGACAGGAGTTTCCTTTTTATCTCTACAGCAGTGCACTAAAGCTTTCAAAATCATGTAAAAAGGATTTTGTTGATGAGTTCCGTGTTCACTGTCAGACATTTTAATTTAGCATCTTTTGGCATTCCTCACCATCTTGTTTGTGTTTGGATAAGAGTCCCATCCTGACCTAAATCTGTTACTCGGACCAGCGCTAAACTTTTGTCTCCATGGTAACCAGCCTTGCAAGAGGCAAGAAGAATCCACCCACTTACAAAGTCTCGATGTTTTCCCATGTTTTTTTAGGTAGCCCACACAAGTAGGATTTACAGCAGAGATGCAGATAATCTATAGACCAGTATACAGTTCGTTAGGGGAGGAGGGGGAGAGAGGAAGGCAGAGCAGTGAAGAAGACAGTGTCTCTGATGTATAATTTATCAGTGCAGTGGTGGGCGGAGAAGAGGGGCACCCAGCATCGCGCTCACGTTTTCACTCCTCTCTATAATGCACAATACAGGAAGAGTGGCACTATGTGTTAAAGTGATTTTTTTTTTTTTTTCATTACTAAAATATGAAATTTCTTTTTGGACATCATAGATAGTTATGTTTCCATTAGCAATCATATCTTTATTGGCATCAAATTTTATACTTACACTGCAACTTTTTCTTAGAATTTTAACTTTCAGATTCACCTTTCATTAAAATGCAGTTTAGTCAGAAAAAAACACTAAAGTGTAAGCTAAGGACAGCAGTATTGAAGTTGACAGCTATTACATTTCTATTCTATATCTATGTAATTTCTATTTTATAAAGGCTGAAAGAAATTTTTGTGAATAAATTATACTTCACCATTGTACGTTTAATGGTGAGGCAAGCAGTGGCAGCAGTCTGTGGATGTAAAATGGAGTATCTTTAGAAAACACTGAGTATCTTATGGCATCCCTTGAAGGTAACAGCTCAGAGGAAGAGCAAAGGGAAGGATGGAGGGATGAGGACCACTATAGGCGCAAGGAGGATGGCTGTTGCACTGCTAGAGGTTGCACCACACCACTAAACCAGCACGAATCTGCTGTGTTAGATAGACCTCTGTTGATCCCTTATTCTTGCACCCTCCCTTTACCACTCCTCCTCTTCATCAGCATCTTTTTTTATTTCATTTCCTCAACATGTTTTTGCCGTCCACATGGCTGGCTGCGGGCTACTGGTGAGGTGCAGAGAGAGAGAGAGAGAGAGAGAGAGAGAGAGAGAGAAAGAGGCGAGCGATAGGCACATTCCTTCAGGGAGGGGGGCTGCAGTAAACAACCAGAGTGGAGACCAGAAACGGAGGGAAATTTATAAAAGATGATATGAAAATGTGACCTAAATAAGTAGTGCACCTCCTCTCAGCTTCTCTCCACTGTCCCAGTTCAAGTTATTGTTCACAGCATTGGCAAAAACAGTCGTGGGGGTCTGCTGTTAAGAGATAGAAGCCTGTTGTTTTAGTATCCCACTGACACGCTGTAAATTTAATGGGCACATGTTACTGCTGCTTGTCCCCAATCCCCTTCCACAAAACTATTTTTAAACTGACTTTACTGAGCATCACCATTTTACTTGGTTAGTTTATGTCTTAAAGGGAATAACGTACTCAGCATTTTGATGTTTTAGATTTCGTTCAAAGAAACAGCGAGATTGACTGAGTTTATTTTTGCTTAAAGGGACATAGAGGAAAAACACTGCATCCACGACATAATATGCGCAAGAGCAGAAAGGAGAATGCATGGAGTGATTTACCCGGAGATTTCAGAGTAAATTGTGAGATTGATATGTGTAGCACTCACATTTATCACATTTATCGATCTGGAACAGCTCTCACCCCCTTTTAGCCGGCTGATCAGTGCGTAGGCCATGTCTTTAGTCGAGCAAGAACTTCTTTAGTTGACTGCAGCCCTATTTAGGAATGAATCAAGGCGGGGTCATGGGGGCAGGGTCAACAGATGGAGATGTAGCAGAATGTTTTACAGTACAGTGTTTGGTCTGGAGCTGAGGACTGCTCGCCTCTCCTCTGCCTAATGAATGAACAGTCAACATTACCCAATGAACCATTCCTTCCTGATCATTTTGTAAAAAGGCTAGACTCACACTTCACACAGCAAGAAGGTTCCGGGTTTGATCCCTGGGTCGCCCCGGCCTTTCTGTGCGGAGTTTGAATGTTATTCCCCGTGTCTGGGTGGGTTTTCCCCATCAACCCAAAACATGAACAATAAGGGGCGGCACCGGTTGGATTGGTTGGAGGAGCTAAGGGAGGTGCTAAGGTGGGTGCTCACTTAACATGTTAATTTAGAGCCTTTTAACAATGAGCGCACCATGTTTGCTTTGCTGTTTAAGTTTAAATGTAAGTAGCACCCTGTAGTGATTTATAAAACCTAATATAGAATTCTTTTTTTAAACTCTTTGGCTCCTATTTGAACATTTTTAATCAAGATTGGATGTGCTATGAAAGTGGGGCAAAAATCTTTGGGGGATCTATGGGGGTGCATTGGCCATTTTAGGGGAGGCTAGTGCCCCTTCAACAATGTGACTGATGACATTCGAATGCATGGGGCCAACACACCGTGTTCAGACCACCATGTGTGCCACTGCCACAAGACCATTTCTCTGAGATAAAGCATTGCTTAACTGGAAGGCCCCCTGCCTGCCTTGGCCTCAGTTTCCTACTCTTTACGAGGACTTCCTGGGTCCACAGAATCTTGGGCCACAAAAAAAGGCAACAGTGGAGAGGTCTTGTAGGGACAGGAAAACAAAGCTGGCGTGAAATAAAATAACTGCTTGGGTGGTCTTATCTGCACTCAAATTATTGTGTAAAGGTCAAGCAGGGTCTCGATGTACTATTGTACTTTAGTAAACATCAAATAAGTATAGACTGTGTGCTGTATATATTATTTCTTTATGATACAAACCAGATAACTAACAAAATAACAATCAACAGTTCAGGCAGATTTTAGTCAAAGTGAGCGCTGCCACTGCTTCATACTATTGAATTATGCTCCAGTTGAATCCCCAGGACATTTAAACTTGTGTATCCTATTCCTTGTGTGTTGCGGTACACTGAAGGCAGGTCAGGATACTTAGACACTTGCTTCCGTCACCATGCTGAATAATTGACTAGAGCCTTAATGCTTTGTATGTGTGTGCGACTCAAACGTTTGAGCCGAGTGTGAGGCAGTGAGTGGTTTCCTCTATCTGCCCCCTGGAGAAGCCCACTTTACAAGGGCCAGGACTCGGAAAAATGGACTACAATGTTTTGAGGGTGCTGTTCTCTGCACATGGCATAGCTTACACATTTATGGCATTAGCTTGCAAAAAGTGTTTTGTCTCAAGAACCACATAGCTTTATGAGATTGGGTAACTGGAAATTTTAAAAAATGACACATTTTTCACTTGACGTTGTTTAACTAAAATTGTTGATTTGTTGACAACTAAACATCAGTTATTAAAAGGCACGCATGAGACCTTTCCTGCGTCTAATGCCTGCCTGGGTGACTTATGCAGGCAGGTGAGCGAAGATCCAGGTTTGTAAGGTCCATTCATCTCTGGGGCATTTAGAAACATTTAGGCATCTGACACAGGCGTCCCAGAGGAGAGTGGTAACAATTACATTTGACCCAACAATGAAAGATACCTTTTTACAAATTGATTCAGCACTTACAAATCAAATCAATCAAGTGCCCATGCAGAGACACACAGATTCAACAGAACATTATTCACCTCGCCCAAACATTTTAAATGGTAAATGGTCACATTTTTATAGCACTTTTCCACCTTCAAGGCACTCAAAGCGCTTTACATCAAGGAACCACTCACCCATTCACACACCGGTGTATGCAGACACTGGGGCAAGGTAGGTTAAGTGTTTTGCCCAAGGACACAACGAGGTAGGTTAGTGTTTTGCCCAAGGACACAACGACAGCACTCATCTGTGGGAGCTAGAATCGCATTGCCAACCTGTACATCTAACCGCTCAACCAATGATGTTTATGTCAAGAGCGGGATTCGAACCGCCAACCATTGGATCAGTGGACAAACACTTTACCGACTGAGTTACTGTCGCCCCATGTCGTAATAATCGTTCAGCCTGCATGCGTCCCCCCCAGAAAATCTATTTGGAATTGATATGTGTTAAGTTGGTCATGTACACAGACCTCTTAAATATTAATTAGGCTAATGACTCCCAATAGCATGAGCCCGACCCTCTTTAAAAACACTATACAATTGTTGTCAGTAGACCCAATTACATTCGCTGGCTTGTCACTGTACAACAATTACCGTTGAATTACTGTGGCAGCGGCGTGTGGGCAGATCATTTACATAGTGTAGTGGCGTACTACTTGTGTTGATATACTGTAACACATGACTCACCACTCTCATGCTCATCTTGCCTGTTACTTCCTAACATTTTAAGTAGCGTGTGAATCAGGGTCAGACATGTACCCAAACACATGAATAAAGTGTTATTTTACACAAGTGCATGTATCCTCATTCACTTGGGATACGCTGTTTGTTCAATGCCTGGGTGATGCCATTGGTCCGATGATATGGAGGGCTGGAGTTACACAGTCCAAGGAGCACACCTATGCAGCTCATGAATAATGGCTGCCCAGGTGATGTCAAGGCTGCCCCACTCAGGTTTCCATCTCCAACAACCACCGAGGATCAGAATCACTTTGAACAAGAGCATTTCCTCACAAATCAGTTTAGCTTTCTGCCCTGAGCCTTAAATCTGTTGACAGTGACACTGGTCTTTTCGTTTTAAACCTCATATTAATTCTTAAATTAAAGGGGCACTATTTTCTGGTAGAGGGTCTGCCACCAGCTTGTCTCCTTGAAGATGTTAGTGTTTTACCCATAGTGGTCCACACTATGGAATTAAATGTATCTGGAGAGGAGCAGGTAATGCCACCAGGCCTAGTTACAGGTCAATCTGTGGAAAGGCAACGTTGCTCAGAGTAAGAATGCGTGTTTTTTTTTTGTTTTTTTTATGTATTTATGCATTTTGCAATAAAACACCTGTAATTTTAAATACAAATGGATATATTTTATGCCATACTAGGAGCATACTAGGCAAAGCAATAACATCTCCATGCAGACAAGTCAATACCAAATGAAACTTTACATAGGTTGCTTAATTTAAAGGTTAATTGAAGCCCTGAATGTGACGAAATAGGATGAAATGACCATTATTATTAGATTTTTTTATTAGAACAACAGGGCAGCTTTGGGTTAATTTCCACTCATTGTCACGCACACATTACACGAGTGCACACGGGGAACATCAATGCAAACTGCAACCAATGCAGATTAAACCACAGATTAAACCACTATCACTGAACCAATGCCTACTGAACAAATCATAAATGTTCTACTTATTTACAGCATGTAATCAAAATAATGTTATGAAAGTGAATCAGAAGAGTATGTTTTAAACTGGATGAGACTGTCAGGCTGAACATATCCCACTAACTTATCCCAAACATGTTCCTGTGCTTTACATTTTCTCTTTAGCCCATATCCCACTGTCAGTGTCACAGCAATGAGTGAATAATTCATATTGTGCTGCTTTGGGTTGGAGTTGAATCATGTGAGAAGAGCACGGTGCACGTGCCCCACTCTGCTGTGATCCTGATGTGAAGGGTGTGGTCTTAATAAGCCTCACACAC